>CM032160.1:32432529-32728349 GCA_018901935.1 Pugionium cornutum | reverse complement strand
CGTTTTGAACTTTATCAAAACGACGTTGTTTTGTACATCTTCTTAAAACTCTGCAACATTATCACTGTTGGAACGTCTATGAGCATTTCTCACGGAGTTAGACCTCATGAACGGAATAGGAGGCAATGCCACGTCGTGGGGATAATCTCGGAACGCCGAAGATGAAGGGCTCAACGGCGGTAATGAATCGAAGGAGAAGACAGGCGACGGCTGAGACATCGACCGCGGGAGGCTTTGTCCAGGGCTGAAATTCTGCGACCCGATTGGTTGACGGGTCGTTGGGATCGGAGAATACGGAGAAATGGGTGGGATTGAGCTCCGGTGAGACGGCGGCACAACGGCTCCCCTGCTACTGTCGCTGCCGTCGCTGTCAAAAGGATCCGGGAATTGGGAGGAGGGGATCATACTAGGGTTTAAAACAGGGATATCAACAGGTCAATTCATCGATAGGAATCCGAAGAAGACGAAGAAGCGAGCCTATGCATTATATCGTGTGTATCACTCATTTTCTAAACGGAATGAAATGAAATCAAAAGCTACAAATAAATGGTTTACGTTTTAAAAAGATGAACAAAACGACGTCGTTTTGGACTTTACCAAAACGACGTCGTTTTGGTTTACGTTTTAAAAAAAAAATTATTACAAAATGACGTCGTTTTCGTCTTTACCAAAACGACGTCGTTTTGTTTATTTCTCAGTAAAACTTTAATTTAAACGACATCGTTTAAGTTTATCATCCGACGTGGCAGCCACGTCATCACGTGTAACAGAAAAACACACGGAAACCGTTTAGTTGGTGGAAATAGCCACGATTTAAATGTTTGTGGCTAAAATTTCAAAATATATATAGTTCATGTAGATATTAGCATGCTATGATAATTCGTGTATAAATAATCCTACGAGCACAAGTTTAAGGTGGAATCAGCCGTTTTCCCTATCATTTATGTATTTTTCTTTACCGAATAATATTATCAAAACTGGAATTTTCTAGCGTAACTGATGTTTTCGATTCCGGAATGGCTACTTTTTCTCTCCTTCGGTAATGATTATTTTAAGAATTGATGAATGTTTTAGAGAAAAAAACATCGGTGTTCTTTTTTCGGATCGTGTTTACACTTCGTTGAATCTGACCTTTAGATAATTTTAAAATCTTTAGTCCTCTCTATTTACTAGATTTTCATTTGACATTAAATTTGGAATTTTACTTTTTTTGGATCGTGTTTACACTTCGTTGAATCTGACCTTTAATAATTTTAAAATCTTTATTTGTCTATTTACTAGATTTTCATTTGACATTAAATTTGGAATTTTTGAGCGTAACCAACATTTTCAAGAGAAAAATTAAACCATAAATTGAAAAAGAATCCAAATATAATATTTTAATTATATTTTTAATTTATTTATGATAAATAAAATATTTTCATAAATTTGATATATAGAGATATTGATTGTTTACACAAAATTGAAAGCAGAAGAAGCTAATAAGGATTATATTATTTTTTAAAGTTATTACCAAAATATATATCACTAGCATGGCAATATATTCAACTTTATATTTTTGAAGTCAAATAAAAATTAAATTTATTACCAGAAGTAAAAAAAAAAATCTTGAAGTTTTTTGGCACATATTATGGGTATATAATAAATATATTTTGACTTTATTTTACAGAATTTTATCTATAAATACATCTTCAATAATTTAATTTTGTTCATCTTTCTACTTAAACAAAATTTTTGATGGAAGGACAAAACGACAACACAAAGCATAATCCTTGTGCTATTTGCATCACAAAAACAAAAAATGCAGCAAATATTGCGAATTTGCTCGATATTTTCCATTAGAATTGTATATTTTGCAAACTAATTTCTTTACCTAAGTTGTTAATGATAATCATGATTTACTGAAAAAATCATTTTTTGAATTAACAGGCAAGAGGAATTCGAAAGTGCAAATGAACTGTTTGGTACATCAAATATTATAAGAATGATGAAACTTGCTTCTCATGAACACAAACCTATGTTGGCAGTTTCCATACTCAAGGAAGGTGATGCATGGACTAATGATCCAAAAAGAGGTGGTTTTGGATTGCTACGAAAGCTCATGTGGGAGATTCATTTACACAAATGCTATCTCCACGAGTTGAAAGAGAAGATTAAAGTTGAAAAAGAAAAAAAACAATTAGATTTACCTTCAAATATGTGATGTAGTTTATCCTATATATCATTAATGGGGAAAACGGTCGATTCCACCGTAAACTTGTGCTTGTAGGATTATTTATACACGAATTATCATATCATGTTTTAGCCACAAACATTTAAATCGTGGCTATTTCCACCAACTAAACGGTTTCCGTGTGTTTTTCTGTTACACGTGATGACGTGGCTGCCACGTCGGATGATAAACTTAAACGATGTCGTTTAAATTAAAGTTTTACTGAAATAAACAAAACGACGTCGTTTTGGTAAAGACGAAAACGACGTCGTTTTGTTATAATTTTTTTTTTTAAAACGTAAACCAAAACGACGTCGTTTTGAACTTTATCAAAACGACGTCGTTTTGTACATCTTCTTAAAATTCTGCAACATTATCACTGTTGGAACGTCTATGAGCATTTCTCACGGAGTTAGACCTCATGAACGGAATCAGAGGCAATGCCACGTCGTGGGGATAATCTCGGAACGCCGAAGATGAAGGGCTCAACGGCGGTAATGAATCGAAGGAGAAGACAGGTGACGGCTGAGACATCGACCGCGGGAGGCTTGGTCCGGGGCTGAAATTCTGTGACCCGATTGGTTGACGGGTCGTTGTGATCTGAGAATACGGAGAAATGGGTGGGATTGAGCTCCGGTGAGACGGCGGCACAACGGCTCTCCTGCTACTGTCGCTGCCGTCGCTGTCAAAAGGATCCGGGAATTGGGAGGAGGGGATCATACTAGGGTTTAAAACAGGGATATCAACAGGTCAATTCATCGATAGGAATCCGAAGAAGACGAAGAAGCGAGCCTATGCATTATATCGTCTGTATCACTCATTTTCTAAATGGAATGAAATGAAATCAAAAGCTACAGATAAATGGTTTACGTTTTAAAAGATGTACAAAACGACGTCGTTTTGGTTTACGTTTTAAAAAAAAAAATATAACAAAACGACGTCGTTTTCGTCTTTACCAAAACAACGTCGTTTTGTTTATTTCTCAGTAAAACTTTAATTTAAACGACGTCGTTTAAGTTTATCATCCGACGTGGCAGCCAAGTCATCACGTGTAACGGAAAAACACACATAAACCATTTAGTTGGTGGAAATAGCCACGATTTAAATTTTTGTGGCTAAAATTTAAAAATATATATAGTTCATGTAGATATTAGCATGATATGATAATTCGTGTATAAATAATCCTACGAGCACAAGTTTACGGTGGAATCAGCCGTTTTCCCTATCATTTATGTATTTTTCTTTACCGAATAATATTATCAAAACTGGAATTTTCGAGCGTAACTGATGTTTTCGATTCCGGAATGGCTACTTTTTCTCTCCTTCGGTAATGATTATTTTAAGAATTGATGAATTTTTTAGAGAAAAAAACATCGGTTTACTTTTTTCGGATCGTGTTTACACTTCGTTGAATCTGACCTTTAGATAATTTTAAAATCTTTAGTCCTGTCTATTTACTAGATTTTCATTTGACATTAAATTTGGAATTTTTGAGCGTAACCAACATTTTCAAGAGAAAAATTAAACCATAAATTGAAAAAGAATCCAAATATAATATTTTAATTATATTTTTAATTTATTTATGATAAATAAAATATTTTCATAAATTTGATATATAGAGATATTGATTGTTTACACAAAATTGAAAGCAGAAGAAGCTAATAAGGATTATATTATTTTTTAAAGTTATTACCAAAATATATATCACTAGCATGGCAATATATTCAACTTTATATTTTTGAAGTCAAATAAAAATTAAATTTATTACCAAAAGTAAAAAAAAATCTTGAAGTTTTTAGGCACATATTATGGGTATATAATAAATATATTTTGACTTTATTTTACAGAATTTTATCTATAAATACATCTTCAATAATTTAATTTTATTCATCTTTCTACTTAAACAAAATTTTTGATGGAAGGACAAAACGACAACACAAAGCGTAATCCTTGTGCTGTTTGCATCACAAAAAACAAAAAATGCAGCAAATATTGCGAATTTGCTCGATATTTTCCATTAGAATTGTATATTTTGCAAACTAATTTCTTTACCTAAGTTGTTAATGATAATCATGATTTACTGAAAAAATCATTTTTTGAATTAACAGGCAAGAGGAATTCGAAAGTGCAAATGAACTGTTTGGTACATCAAATATTATAAGAATGATGAAACTTGCTTCTCATGAACACAAACCTATGTTGGCAGTTTCCATACTCAAGGAAGGTGATGCATGGACTAATGATCCAGAAAGAGGTGGTTTTGGATTGCTACGAAAGCTCATGTGGGAGATTCATTTACACAAATGCTATCTCCACGAGTTGAAAGAGAAGATTAAAGTTGAAAAAGAAAAAAAACAATTAGATTTACCTTCAAATATGTGATGTAGTTTATCCTATATATCATTTATGGGGAAAACGGTCGATTCCACCGTAAACTTGTGCTCGTAGGATTATTTATACACGAATTATCATATCATGCTAATATTAACATGAACTATATATATTTTGAAATTTTAGCCACAAACATTTAAATCGTGGCTATTTCCACCAACTAAACGGTTTCCGTGTGTTTTTCTGTTACACGTGATGACGTGGCTGCCACGTCGGATGATAAACTTAAACGATGTCGTTTAAATTAAAGTTTTACTGAGAAATAAACAAAACGACGTCGTTTTGGTAAAGACGAAAACGACGTCGTTTTGTTATAATTTTTTTTTTAAAACGTAAACCAAAACGACGTTGTTTTGAACTTTATCAAAACGACGTCGTTTTGGCATGCAAATGCTAATAAGGATTACACAAATGCTATTTGAGTTCAAAAATATAAAGTTGAATATATTGCCATGCTAGTGATATATATTTTGGTAATAACTTTAAAAAATAATATAATCCTTATTAGCTTCTTCTGCTTTCAATTTTGTGTAAACAATCAATATCTCTATATATCAAATTTATGAAAATATTTTATTTATCATAAATAAATTAAAAAATATAATTAAAATATTATGTTTGGATTCTTTTTCAATTTATGGTTTAATTTTTCTCTTGAAAATGTTGGTTACGCTCAAAAATTCCAAATTTAATGTCAAATAAAAATCTAGTAAATAGACAGGACTAAAGATTTTAAAATTATCTAAAGGTCAGATTCAACGAAGTGTAAACACGATCCAAAAAAAGTAAACCGATGTTTTTTTTCTCTAAAAAATTCATCAATTCTTAAAATAATCATTACCGAAGGAGAGAAAAAGTAGCCATTCCAGAATCGAAAACATCAGTTACGCTCGAAAATTCCAGTTTTGATAATATTATTCGGTAAAGAAAAATACATAAATGATAGGGAAAACGGCTGATTCCACCGTAAACTTGTGCTCGTAGGATTATTTATACACGAACAAGCGAGCCTATGCATTATATCGTCTGTATCACTCATTTTCTAAACGGAATGAAATGAAATCAAAAGCTACAGATAAATGGTTTACGTTTTAAAAAGATGTACAAAACGACGTCGTTTTGGACTTTACCAAAACGACATCGTTTTGGTTTACGTTTTTAAAAAAAAATTATAACAAAACGACGTCGTTTTGTTATATTTTTTTTTTTAAAACGTAAACCAAAACGACGTCGTTTTGTACATCTTTTTAAAACGTAAACCATTTATCTGTAGCTTTTGATTTCATTTCATTCCGTTTAGAAAATGAGTGATACAGACGATATAATGCATAGGCTCGCTTCTTCGTCTTCTTCGGATTCCTATCGATGAATTGACCTGTTGATATCCCTGTTTTAAACCCTAGTATGATCCCCTCCTCCCAATTCCCGGATCCTTTTGACAGCGACGGCAGCGACAGTAGCAGGGGAGCCGTTGTGCCGCCGTCTCACCGGAGCTCAATCCCACCCATTTCTCCGTATTCTCAGATCCCAACGACCCGTCAACCAATCGGGTCGCAGAATTTCAGCCCCGGACCAAGCCTCCCGCGGTCGATGTCTCAGCCGTCTTTTGTCTTCTCCTTCGATTCATTACCGCCGTTGAGCCCTTCATCTTCGACGTTCCGAGATTATCCCCACGACGTGGCATTGCCTCGGATTCCGTTCATGAGGTCTAACTCCGTGAGAAATGCTCATAGACGTTCCAACAGTGATAATGTTACAGAGTTTTAAGAAGATGTACAAAACGATGTCGTTTATGATAAATAAAATATTTTCATGATTATAGAGATATTGATTGTTTACACAAAATTGAAAGCAGAAGAAGCTAATAAGGATTATATTATTTTTTAAAGTTATTACCAAAATATATATCACTAGCATGGCAATATATTCAACTTTATATTTTTGAACTCAAATAGCATTTGTGTAATCCTTATTAGCATTTGCATGCCAAAACGACGTCGTTTTGGTTTACGTTTTAAAAAAAAAATTATAACAAAACGACGTCGTTTTCGTCTTTACCAAAACGATGTCGTTTTGTTTATTTCTCAGTAAAACATTAATTTAAACGACATCATTTAAGTTTATCATCCGACGTGGCAGCCGCGTCATCACGTGTAATAGAAAAACACACGGAAACCGTTTAGTTGGTGGAAATAGCCACGATTTAAATGTTTGTGGCTAAAATTTCAAAATATATATAGTTCATGTTAATATTAGCATGATATGATAATTCGTGTATAAATAATCCTACGAGCACAAGTTTACGGTGGATTCGACCATTTTCCCCATAAATGATATATAGGATAAACTACATCACATATTTGTAGGTAAATCTAATTGTTTTTTTTCTTTTTCAACTTTAATCTTCTCTTTCAACTCGTGGAGTTAGCATTTGTGTAAATGAATCTCCCACATGAGCTTTCGTAGCAATCCAAAACCACCTCTTTCTGGATCATTAGTCCATCCATCACCTTCCTTGAGTATGGAAACTGCCAACATAGGTTTGTGTTCATGAGAAGCAAGTTTCATCATTCTTATAATATTTGATGTACCAAACAGTTCATTTGCACTTTCGAATTCCTCTTGCCTGTTAATTCAAAAAATGATTTTTTCAGTAAATCATGATTATCATTAACAACTTAGGTAAAGAAATTAGTTTGCAAAATATACAATTCTAATGGAAAATATCGAGCAAATTCGCAATATTTGCTGCATTTTTTGTTTTTTGTGATGCAAACAGCACAAGGATTACGCTTTGTGTTGTCGTTTTGTCCTTCCATGAAAAATTTTGTTTAAGTAGAACGATGAATAAAATTAAATTATTGAAGATGTATTTATAGATAAAATTCTGTAAAATAAAGTCAAAATATATTTATTATATACCCATAATATGTGCCTAAAAACATCAAGATTTTTTTTTACTTTTGGTAATAAATTTAATTTTTATTTGACTTCAAAAATATAAAGTTGAATATATTGCCATGCTAGTGATATATATTTTGGTAATAACTTTAAAAAATAATATAATCCTTATTAGCTTCTTCTGCTTTCAATTTTGTGTAAACAATCAATATCTCTATATATCAAATTTATGAAAATATTTTATTTATCATAAATAAATTAAAAATATAATTAAAATATTATATTTGGATTCTTTTTCAATTTATGGTTTAATTTTTCTCTTGAAAATGTTGGTTACGCTCAAAAATTCCAAATTTAATGTCAAATAAAAATCTAGTAAATAGACAGGACTAAAGATTTTAAAATTATCTAAAGGTCAGATTCAACGAAGTGTAAACACGATCCGAAAAAAGTAAACCGATGTTTTTTTCTCTAAAAAATTCATCAATTCTTAAAATAATCATTACCGAAGGAGAGAAAAAGTAGCCATTCCGGAATCGAAAACATCAGTTACGCTCGAAAATTCCAGTTTTGATAATATTATTCGGTAAAGAAAAATACATAAATGATATATAGGATAAACTACATCACATATTTGAAGGTAAATCTAATTGTTTTTTTTTCTTTTTCAACTTTAATCTTCTCTTTCAACTCGTGGAGATAGCATTTGTGTAAATGAATCTCCCACATCAGCTTTCGTAGCAATCCAAAACCACCTCTTTCTGGATCATTAGTCCATGCATCACCTTCCTTGAGTATGGAAACTGCCAACATAGGTTTGTGTTCATGAGAAGCAAGTTTCATCATTCTTATAATATTTGATGTACCAAACAGTTCATTTGCACTTTCGAATTCCTTTTGCCTGTTAATTCAAAAAATGATTTTTTTTCAGTAAATCATGATTATCATTAACAACTTAGGTAAAGAAATTAGTTTGCAAAATATACAATTCTAATGGAAAATATCGAGCAAATTCGCAATATTTGCTGCATTTTTTGTTTTTTGTGATGCAAACAGCACAAGGATTACGCTTTGTGTTGTTGTTTTGTCCTTCCATCAAAAATTTTGTTTAAGTAGAAAGATCAATAAAATTAAATTATTGAAGATGTATTTATAGATAAAATTCTGTAAAATAAAGTCAAAATATATTTATTATATACCCATAATATGTGCCTAAAAACTTCAAGATTTTTTTTTACTTTTGGTAATAAATTTAATTTTTATTTGACTTCAAAAATATAAAGTTGAATATATTGCCATGCTAGTGATATATATTTTGGTAATAACTTTAAAAAATAATATAATCCTTATTAGCTTCTTCTGCTTTCAATTTTGTGTAAACAATCAATATCTCTATATATCAAATTCATGAAAATATTTTATTTATCATAAATAAATTAAAAATATAATTAAAATATTATATTTGGATTCTTTTTCAATTTATGGTTTAATTTTTTTCTTGAAAATGTTGGTTACGCTCAAAAATTCCAAATTTAATGTCAAATGAAAATCTAGTAAATAGACAAGACTAAAGATTTTAAAATTATCTAAAGGTCAGATTCAACGAAGTGTAAACACGATCCAAAAAACCGATGTTTTTTTCTCTAAAAAATTCATCAATTCTTAAAATAATCATTACCGAAGGAGAGATAAAGTAGCCATTCCGGAATCGAAAACATCAATTACCCTCATAAATTCCAGTTTTGATAATATTATTCGGTAAAAAAAAATACATAAATGATATATAGGATAAAGTACATCACATATTTGAAGGTAAATCTAATTGTTTTTTTTCTTTCAACTTTAATCTTCTCTTTCAACTCGTGGAGATATCATTTGTGTAAATGAATCCCCCACATGAGTTTCATAGAAATCCAAAACCACCTCTTTCTGGATCATTAGTCCATGCATCACCTTCCTTGAGTATGGAAACTGCCAACATAGGTTTGTGTTCATAAAGCAAGTTTCATCATTCTTATAATATTTGATGTACCAAAAGTTCATTTGCACTTTCAATTCCTCTTGCCTGTTAATTCAAAAATGATTTTTTCAGTAAATCATGATTATCATTAACAACTTAGGTAAAGAAATTAGTTTGCAAAATATACAATTCTAATGGAAAATATCGAGCAAATTCGCAATATTTGCTGCATTTTTTGTTTTTTGTGATGCAAACAGTACAAGATTACGCTTGTGTTGTCGTTTTGTCCTTCCATCAAAAATTTTGTTTAAGTAGAAAGATGACTAAAATTAAATTATTGAAGATGTATTTATAATAAAATTCTGTAAAATAAAGTCAAAATATATTTATTATATACCATAATATGTGCCTAAAACTTCAAGATTTTTTTTACTTTTGGTAATAAATTTAATTTTTATTTGACTTCAAAATATAAAGTTGAATATATTGCCATGCTAGTGATATATATTTTGGTAATAACTTTAAAAATAATATAATCTTTATTAGCTTCTTCTGCTTTCAATTTTGTGTAAACAATCAATATCTCTATATATCAAATTCATGAAAATATTTTATTTATCATAAATAAATTAAAAATATAATTAAAATATTATATTTGGATTCTTTTTCAATTTATAGTTTAATTTTTCTCGTGAAAATGTTGGTTACGCTAAAAAATTCCAAATTTAATGTCAAATGAAAATCTAGTAAATAGATGGGACTAAAGATTTTAAAATTATCTAAAGATCAGATTCAACGAAGAATAAACACGATCCAAAAAAAGTAAACCGATGTTTTTTTCTCTAAAAAATTCATCAATTCTTAAAATAATCATTACCGAAGGAGAGAAAAAGTAGCCATTCCGGAATCGAAAACATCAGTTCCGCTCAAAAATTCCAGTTTTGATAATATTATTCGGTAAAGAAAAATACATAAATGATATATAGGATAAACTACATCACATATTTGAAGGTAAATCTAATTGGTTTTTTTCTTTTTCAACTTTAATCCTCTCTTTCAACTCGTGGAGATAGCATTTGTGTAAATGAATCTCCCACATGAGCTTTCGTAGCAATCCAAAACCACCTCTTTCTGGATCATTAGTCCATGCATCACCTTCCTTGAGTATGGAAACTGCCAACATAGGTTTGTGTTCATGAGAAGCAAGTTTCATCATTCTTATAATATTTGATGTACCAAACAGTTCATTTGCACTTTCGAATTCCTCTTGCCTGTTAATTCAAAAAATGATTTTTTCAGTAAATCATGATTATCATTAACAACTTAGGTAAAGAAATTAGTTTTCAAAATATACAATTCTAATGGAAAATATCGAGCAAATTCGCAATATTTGCTGCATTTTTTGTTTTTTGTGATGCAAACAGCACAAGGATTACGCTTTGTGTTGTCGTTTTGTCCTTCCATCAAAAACTTTATTTAAGTAGAAAGATGAATAAAATTAAATTATTGAAGATGTATTTATAGATAAAATTCTGTAAAATAAAGTCAAAATATATTTATTATATACCCATAATATGTGCCTAAAAACTTCAAGATTTTTTTTACTTTTGGTAATAAATTTAATTTTTATTTGACTTCAAAAATATAAAGTTGAATATATTGCCATGCTAGTGATATATATTTTGGTAATAACTTTAAAAAATAATATAATCCTTATTAGCTTCTTCTGCTTTCAATTTTGTGTAAACAATCAATATCTCTATATATCAAATTCATGAAAATATTTTATTTATCATAAATAAATTAAAAATATAATTAAAATATTATATTTGGATTCTTTTTCAATTTATGGTTTAATTTTTCTCATGAAAATGTTGGTTACGCTAAAAAATTCCAAATTTAATGTCAAATGAAAATCTAGTAAATAGACAATACTAAAGATTTTAAAATTATCTAAAGGTCAGATTCAACGAAGTGTGAACACGATCCAAAAAAAGTAAATCGATGTTTTTTTCTCTAAAAAATTCATCAATTCTTAAAATAATCATTACCGAAGGAGAGAAAAAGTAGCCATTCCGGAATCGAAAACATCAGTTACGCTCGAAAATTCCAGTTTTGATAATATTATTCGGTAAAGAAAAATACATAAATGATATATAGGATAAAGTACATCACATATTTGAAGGTAAATCTAATTGTTTTTTTTCTTTTTCAACTTTAATCTTCTCTTTCAACTCGTGGAGATATCATTTGTGTAAATGAATCCCCCACATGAGCTTTCATAGAAATCCAAAACCACCTCTTTCTGGATCATTAGTCCATGCATCACCTTCCTTGAGTATGGAAACTGCCAACATAGGTTTGTGTTCATGAGAAGCAAGTTTCATCATTCTTATAATATTTGATGTACCAAACAGTTCATTTGCACTTTGGAATTCCTCTTGCCTGTTAATTCAAAAAATGATTTTTTCAGTAAATCATGATTATCATTAACAACTTAGGTAAAGAAATTAGTTTGCAAAATATACAATTCTAATGGAAAATATCGAGCAAATTCGCAATATTTGCTGCATTTTTTGTTTTTTGTGATGCAAACAGTACAAGGATTACGCTTTGTGTTGTCGTTTTGTCCTTCCATCAAAAATTTTGTTTAAGTAGAAAGATGACTAAAATTAAATTATTGAAGATGTATTTATAATTAAAATTCTGTAAAATAAAGTCAAAATATATTTATTATATACCCATAATATGTGCCTAAAACTTCAAGATTTTTTTTTTTTACTTTTGGTAATAAATTTAATTTTTATTTGACTTCAAAAATATAAAGTTGAATATATTGCCATGCTAGTGATATATATTTTGGTAATAACTTTAAAAAATAATATAATCTTTATTAGCTTCTTCTGCTTTCAATTTTGTGTAAACAATCAATATCTCTATATATCAAATTCATGAAAATATTTTATTTATCATAAATAAGTTAAAAATATAATTAAAATATTATATTTGGATTCTTTTTCAATTTATGGTTTAATTTTTCTCATGAAAATGTTGGTTACGCTCAAAAATTCCAAATTTAATGTCAAATGAAAATCTAGTAAATAGACAAGACTAAAGATTTTAAACTTATCTAAAGGTCAGATTCAACGAAGTGTAAACACGATCCGAAACAAGTAAACCGATGTTTTTTTCTCTAAAAAATTTATCAATTCTTAAAATAATCATTACCGAAGGAGAGAAAAAGTAGCCATTCCGGAATCGAAAACAACAGTTACGCTCGAAAATTCCAGTTTTGATAATATTATTCGGTAAAGAAAAATACATAAATGATATATAGGATAAACTACATCACATATTTGAAGGTAAATCTAATTGGTTTTTTTCTTTTTAAACTTTAATCTTCTCTTTCAACTCGTGGAGATAGCATTTGTGTAAATGAAACTCCCACATGAGCTTTCGTTGCAATCCAAAACCACCTCTTTTTGGATCATTAGTCCATGCATCACCTTCCTTGAGTATGGAAACTGCCAACATAGGTTTGTGTTCATGAGAAGCAAGTTTCATCATTCTTATAATATTTGATGTACCAAACAGTTCATTTGCACTTTCGAATTCCTCTTGCCTGTTAATTCAAAAAATGATTTTTTCAGTAAATCATGATTATCATTAACAACTTAGGTAAAGAAATTAGTTTGCAAAATATACAATTCTAATGGAAAATATCGAGCAAATTCGCAATATTTGCTGCATTTTTTGTTTTTTGTGATGCAAACAGCACAAGGATTACGCTTTGTGTTGTCGTTTTGTCCTTCCATAAAAAATTTTGTTCAAGTAGAAAGATGAATAAAACAGCACAATTATTGAAGATGTATTTATAGATAAAATTCTGTAAAATAAAGTCAAAACATATTTATTATATACCCTATGTGCCAAAAAACTTCAATATTTTTTTTTTACTTTTGGTAAAAAATTTAATTTTTATTTGACTTCAAAAATATAAAGTTGAATATATTGCCATGCTAGTGATATATATTTTGGTCATAACTTTAAAAAATAATATAATCCTTATTACCTTCTTCTGCTTTCAATTTTGTGTAAACAATCAATATCTCTATATATCAAATTCATGAAAATATTTTACTTATCATAAATAAATAAAAAATATAATTAAAATATTATATTTGGATTCTTTTTCAATTTATGGTTTAATTTTTCTCATGAAAATGTTGGTTACGCTAAAAAATTCCAAATTTAATGTCAAATGAAAATCTAGTAAATAGACAGTACTAAAGATTTTAAAATTATATAAAGGTCAGATTCAACGAAGTGTAAACACGATCCGAAAAAAGTAAACCGATGTTTTTTTCTTTAAAAAATTCATCAATTCTTAAAATAATCATTACCGAAGGAGAAAAAAAGTAGCCATTCCGGAATCGAAAACATGAGTTACGCTCGAAAATTCCAGTTTTGATAATATTATTCGGTAAAGAAAAATACATAAATGATATATAGGATAAACTACATCACATATTTGAAGGTAAATCCAATTGTTTTTTTTCTTTTTCAACTTTAATCTTCTCTTTCAACTCGTGGAGATAGCATTTGTGTAAATGAATCTCCCACATGAGCTTTCGTAGCAATCCAAAACCACCTCTTTCTGGATCATTAATCCATGCATCACCTTCCTTGAGTATGGAAACTGCCAACATAGGTTTGTGTTCATAAGAAGCAAGTTTCATCATTCTTATAATATTTGATGTACCAAACAGTTCATTTGCACTTTTGAATTCCTCTTGCCTGTTAATTCAAAAAATGATTTTTTCAGTAAATCATGATTATCATTAACAACTTAGGTAAAGAAATTAGTTTGTAAAATATACAATTCTAATGGAAAATATCGAGCAAATTCGCAATATTTGCTGCATTTTTTGTTTTTTGTGATGCAAACAGCACAAGGATTACGCTTCGTGTTGTCGTTTTGTCCTTCCATCAAAAATTTTGTTTAAGTAGAAAGATGAATAAAATTAAATTATTGAAGATGTATTTATAGATAAAATTCTGTAAAATAAAGTCCAAATATATTTATTATATACGCATAATATGTGCCTAAAAACTTCAAGATTTTTTTTTTACTTTTGGTAATAAATTTAATTTTTATTTGACTTTAAAAATATAAAGTTGAATATATTGCCATGCTAGTGATATATATTTTGGTAATAACTTTAAAAAATAATATAATCCTTATTAGCTTCTTCTCCTTTCAATTTTGTGTAAACAATCAATATCTCTATATATCAAATTCATGAAAATATTTTACTTATCATAAATAAATTAAAAATATAATTAAAATATTATATTTGGATTCTTTTTCAATTTATGGTTTAATTTTTCTTATGAAAATGTTGGTTACGCTCAAAAAATCTAAATTTAATGTCAAATGAAAATCTAGTAAATAGACAGGACTAAAGATTTTAAAATTATGTATAGGTCAGATTCAACGAAGTGTAAACACGATCCGATAAAAGTAAACCGATGTTTTTTTCTCTAAAAAATTCATCAATTCTTAAAATAATCATTACCGAAGGAGAGAAAAAGTAGCCATTCCGGAATCGAAAACATCAGTTACGCTCGAAAATTCCAGTTTTGATAATATTATTCGGTAAAGAAAAATACATAAATGATATATAGGATAAACTACATCACATATTTGAAGGTAAATCTAATTGTTTTTTTCTTTTTCAACTTTAATCTTCTCTTTCAACTCATGGAGATAGCATTTGTGTAAATGAATCTCCCACATGAGCTTTCGTAGCAATCCAAAACCACCTCTTTCTGGATCATTAGTCCATGCATCACCTTCCTTGAGTATGGAAACTGCCAACATAGGTTTGTGTTCATGAGAAGCAAGTTTCATCATTCTTATAATATTTGATGTACCAAACAGTTCATTTGCACTTTGGAATTCCTCTTGCCTGTTAGTTCAAAAAATGATTTTTTCAGTAAATCATTATTATCATTAACAACTTAGGTAAAGAAATTAGTTTGCAAAATATACAATTCTAATGGAAAATATCGAGCAAATTCGCAATATTTGCTGCATTTTTTGTTTTTTGTGATGCAAACAGCACAAGGATTACGCTTTGTGTTGTCGTTTTGTCCTTCCATCAAAAATTTTATTTAAGTAGAAAGATGAATAAAATTAAATTATTGAAGATGTATTTATAGATAAAATTCTGTAAAATAAAGTCAAAATAAATTTATTATATACCCATAATATGTGCCTAAAAACTTCAAGATTTTTTTTTTACTTTTGGTAATAAATTTAATTTTTATTTGACTTCAAAAATATAAAGTTGAATATATTGCCATGCTAGTGATATATATTTTGGTAATAACTTTAAAAAATAATATAATCTTTATTAGCTTCTTTTGCTTTCAATTTTGTGTAAACAATCAATATTTCTATATATCAAATTCATGAAAATATTTTATTTATCATAAATAAATTAAAAATATAATTAAAGTATTATATTTGGATTCTTTTTCAATTTATGGTTTAATTTTTCTCATGAAAATGTTGGTTACGCTCAAAAATTCCAAATTTAATGTCAAATGAAAATCTAGTAAATAGACAGGACTAAAGATTTTAAAATTATCTAAAGGTCAAATTCAACGAAGTGTAAACACGATCCGAAAAAAGTAAACTG
This sequence comes from Pugionium cornutum, assembly GCA_018901935.1. Taxonomy (NCBI): domain Eukaryota; kingdom Viridiplantae; phylum Streptophyta; class Magnoliopsida; order Brassicales; family Brassicaceae; genus Pugionium; species Pugionium cornutum. The sequence goes on along the minus strand of CM032160.1, from coordinate 32,712,178 downwards.
ATGTTTTTTTCTCTAAAAAACTTGTCAATTCTTAAAATAATCATTACCGAAGGGGAGAAAAAGTAGCCATTCCGGAATCGAAAACATGAGTTACGCTCGAAAATTCCAGTTTTGATAAGATTATTCGGTAAAGAAAAATACATAAATGATATATAGGACAAACTACATCACATATTTGAAGGTAAATCTAATTGTTTTTTTTTCCTTTTCAGTTTTAATCTTCTCTTTCAACTCGTGGAGATAGCATTTGTGTAAATGAATCTCCCACATGAGCTTTCGTAGCAATCCAAAACCACCTCTTTCTGGATCATTAGTCCATGCATCACCTTCCTTGAGTATGGAAACTGCCAACATAGGTTTGTGTTCATGAGAAGCAAGTTTCATCATTCTTATAATATTTGATGTACCAAACAGTTCATTTGCACTTTCGAATTCCTCTTGCTTGTTAATTCAAAAAAATGATTTTTTCAGTAAATCATGATTATCATTAACAACTTTGGTAAAGAAATTAGTTTGCAAAATATACAATTCTAATGGAAAATATCGAGCAAATTCGCAATATTTGCTGCATTTTTTGTTTTTTGTGATGCAAACACCACAAGGATTACGCTTTGTGTTGTCGTTTTCTCCTTCCATCAAAAATTTTGTTTAAGTTGAAAGATGAATAAAATTAAATTATTGATGATGTATTTATAGATAAAATTCTGTAAAATAAAGTCAAAATATATTTATTATATACCCATAATATGTGCCTAAAAACTTCAAGATTTTTTTTTTACTTTTGGTAATAAATTTAATTTTTATTTGACTTCAAAAATATAAAGTTGAATATATTGCCATGCGAGTGATATATATTTTGGTAATAACTTTAAAAAATAATATAATCCTTATTAGCTTCTTCTGCTTTCAATTTTGTGTAAACAATCTATATTTCTATATATCAAATTCATGAAAATATTTTATTTATCATAAATAAGTTAAAAATATAATTAAAATATTATATTTGGATTCTTTTTCAATTTATGGTTTAATTTTTCTCATGAAAATGTTGGTTACGCTCAAAAATTCCAAATTTAATGTCAAATGAAAATCTAGTAAATAGACAGGACTAAAGATTTTAAAATTATCTAAAGGTCAAATTCAACGAAGTGTAAACACGATCCGAAAAAAGTAAGCTGATGTTTTTTTCTCTAAAAAATTTATCAATTCTTAAAATAATCATTACCGAAGGAGAGAAAAAGTAGTCATTCCGAAATCGAAAACAACAGTTACGCTCGAAAATTCCAGTTTTGATAATATTATTCGGTAAAGAAAAATACATAAATGATATATAGGATAAACTACATCACATATTTGAAGGTAAATCTAATTGGTTTTTTTCTTTTTCAACTTTAATCTTCTCTTTCAACTCGTGGAGATAGCATTTGTGTAAATGAATCTCCCACATGAGCTTTCGTAGCAATCCAAAACCACCTCTTTCTGGATCATTAGTCCATGCATCACCTTCCTTGAGTATGGAAACTGCCAACATAGGTTTGTGTTCATGAGAAGCAAGTTTCATCATTCTTATAATATCTGATGTACCAAACAGTTCATTTGCACTTTCGAATTCCTCTTGCCTGTTAATTCAAAAAATGATTTTTTTTCAATAAATCATGATTATCATTAACAACTTAGGTAAAGAAATTAATTTGCAAAATATACAATTCTAATGGAAAATATCGAGCAAATTCGCAATATTTGCTGCATTTTTTGTTTTTTGTGATGCAAACAGCACAAGGAAAACGCTTTGTGTTGTTGTTTTGTCTATCCAACAAAATTTTTGTTTAAGTAGAAAGATGAATAAAATTAAATTATTGAAGATGTATTTATAGATAAAATTCTGTAAAATAAAGTCAAAATATATTTATTATATACCCATAATATGTGCCTAAAAACTTCAAGATTTTTTTTACTTTTGGTAATAAATTTAATTTTTATTTGACTTCAAAAATATAAAGTTGAATATATTGCCATGCTAGTGATATATATTTTGGTAATAACTTTAAAAAATAATATAATCCTTATTAGCTACTTCTGCTTTCAATTTTGTGTAAACAATCAATATCTCTATATATCAAATTCATGAAAATATTTTATTTATCATAAATAAATTAAAAATATAATTAAAATATTATATTTGGATTCTTTTTCAATTTATGGTTTAATTTTTCTCATGAAAATGTTGGTTACGCTCAAAAATTCCAAATTTAATGTCAAATGAAAATCTAGTAAATAGACAGGACTAAAGATTTTAAAATTATCTAAAGGTCAGATTCAACGAAGTGTAAACACGATCCGAAAAAAGTAAACCGATGTTTTTTTCTCTAAAAAATTTATCAATTCTTAAAATAATCATTACCGAAGGAGAGAAAAAGTAGCCATTCCGGAATCGAAAACATGAGTTACGCTCGAAAATTCTAGTTTTGATAATATTATTCGGTAAAGAAAAATACATAAATGATATATAGGATAAACTTTATCACATATTTGAAGGTAAATCCAATTGTTTTTTTTCTTTTTCAACTTTAATCTTCTCTTTCAACTCGTGGAGATAGCATTTGTGTAAATGAATCTCCCACATGAGCTTTCGTAGCAATCCAAAACCACCTCTTTCTGGATCATTAATCCATGCATCACCTTCCTTGAGTATGGAAACTGCCAACATAGGTTTGTGTTCATAAGAAGCAAGTTTCATCATTCTTATAATATTTGATGTACCCAACAGTTCATTTGCACTTTTGAATTCCTCTTGCCTGTTAATTCAAAAAATGATTTTTTCAGTAAATCATGATTATCATTAACAACTTAGGTAAAGAAATTAGTTTGTAATATATACAATTCTAATGGAAAATATCGAGCAAATTCGCAATATTTGCTGCATTTTTTGTTTTTTGTGATGCAAACAGCACAAAGATTACGCTTCGTGTTGTCGTTTTGTCCTTCCATCAAAAATTTTGTTTAAGAAGAAAGATGAATAAAATTAAATTATTGAAGATGTATTTATAGATAAAATTCTGTAAAATAAAGTCCAAATATATTTATTATATACGCATAATATGTGCCTAAAAACTTCAAGTTTTTTTTTTTTACTTTTGGTAATAAATTTAATTTTTATTTGACTTCAAAAATATAAAGTTGAATATATTGCCATGCTAGTGATATATATTTTGGTAATAACTTTAAAAAATAATATAATCCTTATTAGCTTCTTCTGATTTCAATTTTGTGTAAACAATCAATATCTCTATATATCAAATTCATGAAAATATTTTATTTATCATAAATAAATTAAAAATATAATTAAAATATTATATTTGGATTCTTTTTCAATTTATGGTTTAATTTTTCTTATGAAAATGTTGGTTACGGTCAAAAAATCCAAATTTAATGTCAAATGAAAATCTAGTAAATAGACAAGACTAAAGATTTTAAAATTATGTAAAGGTCAGATTCAACGAAGTGTAAACACGATCCGATAAAAGTAAACCGATGTTTTTTTCTCTAAAAAATTCATCAATTCTTAAAATAATCATTACCGAAGGAGAGAAAAAGTAGCCATTCCAGAATCGAAAACATCAGTTACGCTCGAAAATTCCAGTTTTGATAATATTATTCGGTAAAGAAAAATACATAAATGATATATAGGATAAACTACATCACATATTTGAAGGTAAATCTAATTGTTTTTTTCTTTTTCAACTTTAATCTTCTCTTTCAACTCATGGAGATAGCATTTGTGTAAATGAATCTCCCACATGAGCTTTCGTAGCAATCCAAAACCACCTCTTTCTGGATCATTAGTCCATGCATCACCTTCCTTGAGTATTGAAACTGCCAACATAGGTTTGTGTTCATGAGAAGCAAGTTTCATCATTCTTATAATATTTGATGTACCAAACAGTTCATTTGCACTTTGGAATTCCTCTTGCCTGTTAATTCAAAAAATGATTTTTTCAGTAAATCATTATTATCATTAACAACTAAGGTAAAGAAATTAGTTTGCAAAATATACAATTCTAATGGAAAATATCGAGCAAATTCGCAATATTTGCTGCATTTTTTGTTTTTTGTGATGCTAACAGCACAAGGATTACGCTTCGTGTTGTCGTTTTGTCCTTCCATCAAAAATTTTGTTTAAGTAGAAAGATGAATAAAATTAAATTATTGAAGATGTATTTATAGATAAAATTCTGTAAAATAAAGTCTAAATATATTTATTATATACGCATAATATGTGCCTAAAAACTTCAAGATTTTTTTTTTTACTTTTGGTAATAAATTTAATTTTTATTTGACTTCAAAAATATAAAGTTGAATATATTGCCATGCTAGTGATATATATTTTGGTAATAACTTTAAAAAATAATATAATCCTTATTAGCTTCTTCTGCTTTCAATTTTGTGTAAACAATCAATATCTCTATATATCAAATTCATGAAAATATTTTATTTATCATAAATAAATTAAAAATATAATTAAAATATTATATTTGGATTCTTTTTCAATTTATGGTTTAATTTTTCTTATGAAAATGTTGGTTACGCTCAAAAAATCCAAATTTAATGTCAAATGAAAATCTAGTAAATAGACAGGACTAAAGATTTTAAAATTATGTAAAGGTCAGATTCAACGAAGTGTAAACACGATCCGATAAAAGTAAACCGATGTTTTTTTCTCTAAAAAATTCATCAATTCTTAAAATAATCATTACCGAAGGAGAGAAAAAGTAGCCATTCCGGAATCGAAAACATCAGTTACGCTCGAAAATTCCAGTTTTGATAATATTATTCGGTAAAGAAAAATACATAAATGATATATAGGATAAACTACATCACATATTTGAAGGTAAATCTAATTGGTTTTTTTCTTTTTCAACTTTAATCCTCTCTTTCAACTCGTGGAGATAGCATTTGTGTAAATGAATCTCCCACATGAGCTTTCGTAGCAATCCAAAACCACCTCTTTCTGGATCATTAGTCCATGCATCACCTTCCTTGAGTATGGAAACTGCCAACATAGGTTTGTGTTCATGAGAAGCAAGTTTCATCATTCTTATAATATTTGATGTACCAAACAGTTCATTTGCACTTTGGAATTCCTCTTGCCTGTTAATTCAAAAAATGATTTTTTCAGTAAATCATGATTATCATTAACAACTTAGGTAAAGAAATTAGTTTGCAAAATATACAATTCTAATGGAAAATATCGAGCAAATTCGCAATATTTGCTGCATTTTTTGTTTTTTGTGATGCAAACAGCACAAGGATTACGCTTTGTGTTGTCGTTTTGTCCTTCCATCAAAAATTTTGTTTAAGTAGAAAGATGAATAAAATTAAATTATTGAAGATGTATTTATAGATAAAATTCTGTAAAATAAAGTCAAAATATATTTATTATATACCCATAATATGTGCCTAAAAACTTCAAGATTTTTTTTTTACTTTTGGTAATAAATTTAATTTTTATTTGACTTCAAAAATATAAAGTTGAATATATTGCCATGCTAGTGATATATATTTTGGTAATAACTTTAAAAAATAATATAATCCTTATTAGCTTCTTCTGCTTTCAATTTTGTGTAAACAATCAATATCTCTATATATCAAATTCATGAAAATATTTTATTTATCATAAATAAATTAAAAATATAATTAAAATATTATATTTGGATTCTTTTTCAATTTATGGTTTAATTTTTCTCATGAAAATGTTGGTTACGCTAAAAAATTCCAAATTTAATGTCAAATGAAAATCTTGTAAATAGACAGGACTAAAGATTTTAAAATTATCTAAAGGTCAGATTCAACGAAGTGTAAACACGATCCGAAAAAAGTAAACCGATGTTTTTTTCTCTAAAAAAATCATCAATTCTTAAAATAATCATTACCGAAGGAGAGAAAAAGTAGCCATTCCGGAATCGAAAATATCAGTTACGCTCGAAAATTCCAGTTTTGATAATATTATTCGGTAAAGAAAAATACATAAATGATATATATGATAAATACATCACATATTTGAAGGTAAATCTAATTGTTTTTTTTTGTTATTCAACTTTAATCTTCTCTTTCAACTCGTGGAGATAGCATTTGTGTAAATGAATCTCCCACATGAGCTTTCGTAGCAATCCAAAACCACCTCTTTCTGGATCATTAGTCCATGCATCACCTTCCTTGAGTATGGAAACTGCCAACATAGGTTTGTGTTCATGAGAAGCAAGTTTCATCATTCTTATAATATTTGATGTACCAAACAGTTCATTTGCACTTTCGAATTCCTCTTGCCTGTTAATTCAAAAAATGATTTTTTCAGTAAATCATGATTATCATTAACAACTTAGGTAAAGAAATTAGTTTGCAAAATATACAATTCTAATGGAAAATATCGAGCAAATTCGCAATATTTGCTGCATTTTTTGTTTTTTGTGATGCAAACAGCACAAGGATTACGCTTTGTGTTGTCGTTTTGTCCTTCCATCAAAAATTTTGTTTAAGTAGAAAGATGAATAAAATTAAATTATTGAAGATGTATTTATAGATAAAATTCTGTAAAATAAAGTCAAAATATATTTATTATATACCCATAATATGTGCCTAAAAACTTCAAGATTTTTTTTTTACTTTTGGTAATAAATTTAATTTTTATTTGACTTCAAAAATATAAAGTTGAATATATTGCCATGCTAGTGATATATATTTTGGTAATAACTTTAAAAAATAATATAATCCTTATTAGCTTCTTCTGCTTTCAATTTTGTGTAAACAATCAATATCTCTATATATCAAATTCATGAAAATATTTTATTTATCATAAATAAATTAAAAATATAATTAAAATATTATATTTGGATTCTTTTTCAATTTATGGTTTAATTTTTCTCATGAAAATGTTGGTTACGCTCAAAAATTCCAAATTTAATGTCAAATGAAAATCTAGTAAATAGACAGGACTAAAGATTTTAAAATTATCTAAAGGTCAGATTCAACGAAGTGTAAACACGATCCGAAAAAAGTAAACCGATGTTTTTTTCTCTAAAAAATTCATCAATTCTTAAAATAATCATTACCGAAGGAGAGAAAAAGTAGCCATTCCGGAATCGAAAACATCAGTTACGCTCGAAAATTCCAGTTTTGATAATATTATTCGGTAAAGAAAAATACATAAATGATATATAGGATAAACTACATCACATATTTGAAGGTAAATCTAATTGTTTTTTTCTTTTTCAACTTTAATCTTCTCTTTCAACTCGTGGAGATAGCATTTGTGTAAATGAATCTCCCACATGAGCTTTCGTAGCAATCCAAAACCACCTCTTTCTGGATCATTAGTCCATGCATCACCTTCCTTGAGTATGGAAACTGCCAACATAGGTTTGTGTTCATGAGAAGCAAGTTTCATCATTCTTATAATATTTGATGTACCAAACAGTTCATTTGCACTTTCGAATTCCTCTTGCCTGTTAATTCAAAAAATGATTTTTTCAGTAAATCATGATTATCATTAACAACTTAGGTAAAGAAATTAGTTTGCAAAATATACAATTCTAATGGAAAATATCGAGCAAATTCGCAATATTTGCTGCATTTTTTGTTTTTTGTGATGCAAACAGCACAAGGATTACGCTTTGTGTTGTCGTTTTGTCCTTCCATCAAAAATTTTGTTTAAGTAGAAAGATGAATAAAATTAAATTATTGAAGATGTATTTATAGATAAAATTCTGTAAAATAAAGTCAAAATATATTTATTATATACCCATAATATGTGCCTAAAAACTTCAAGATTTTTTTTTTACTTTTGGTAATAAATTTAATTTTTATTTGACTTCAAAAATATAAAGTTGAATATATTGCCATGCTAGTGATATATATTTTGGTAATAACTTTAAAAAATAATATAATCCTTATTAGCTTCTTCTGCTTTCAATTTTGTGTAAACAATCAATATCTCTATATATCAAATTCATGAAAATATTTTATTTATCATAAATAAATTAAAAATATAATTAAAATATTATATTTGGATTCTTTTTCAATTTATGGTTTAATTTTTCTCATGAAAATGTTGGTTACGCTCAAAAATTCCAAATTTAATGTCAAATGAAAATCTAGTAAATAGACAGGACTAAAGATTTTAAAATTATCTAAAGGTCAGATTCAACGAAGTGTAAACACGATCCGAAAAAAGTAAACCGATGTTTTTTTCTCTAAAAAATTCATCAATTCTTAAAATAATCATTACCGAAGGAGAGAAAAAGTAGCCATTCCGGAATCGAAAACATCAGTTACGCTCGAAAATTCCAGTTTTGATAATATTATTCGGTAAAGAAAAATACATAAATGATATATAGGATAAACTACATCACATATTTGAAGGTAAATCTAATTGGTTTTTTTCTTTTTCAACTTTAATCTTCTCTTTCAACTCGTGGAGATAGCATTTGTGTAAATGAATCTCCCACATGAGCTTTCGTAGCAATCCAAAACCACCTCTTTCTGGATCATTAGTCCATGCATCACCTTCCTTGAGTATGGAAACTGCCAACATAGGTTTGTGTTCATGAGAAGCAAGTTTCATCATTCTTATAATATTTGATGTACCAAACAGTTCATTTGCACTTTCGAATTCCTCTTGCCTGTTAATTCAAAAAATGATTTTTTCAGTAAATCATGATTATCATTAACAACTTAGGTAAAGAAATTAGTTTGCAAAATATACAATTCTAATGGAAAATATCGAGCAAATTCGCAATATTTGCTGCATTTTTTGTTTTTTGTGATGCAAACAGCACAAGGATTACGCTTTGTGTTGTCGTTTTGTCCTTCCATCAAAAATTTTGTTTAAGTAGAAAGATGAATAAAATTAAATTATTGAAGATGTATTTATAGATAAAATTCTGTAAAATAAAGTCAAAATATATTTATTATATACCCATAATATGTGCCTAAAAACTTCAAGATTTTTTTTTTACTTTTGGTAATAAATTTAATTTTTATTTGACTTCAAAAATATAAAGTTGAATATATTGCCATGCTAGTGATATATATTTTGGTAATAACTTTATAAAATAATATAATCCTTATTAGCTTCTTCTCCTTTCAATTTTGTGTAAACAATCAATATCTCTATATATCAAATTCATGAAAATATTTTATTTATCATAAATAAATTAAAAATATAATTAAAATATTATATTTGGATTCTTTTTCAATTTATGGTTTAATTTTTCTCATGAAAATGTTGGTTACGCTCAAAAATTCCAAATTTAATGTCAAATGAAAATCTAGTAAATAGACAGGACTAAAGATTTTAAAATTATCTAAAGGTCAGATTCAACGAAGTGTAAACACGATCCAAAAAAAGTAAACCGATGTTTTTTTCTCTAAAAAATTGATCAATTCTTAAAATAATCATTACCGAAGGAGAGAAAAAGTAGCCATTCCGGAATCGAAAACATCAGTTACGCTCGAAAATTCCAGTTTTGATAATATTATTCGGTAAAAAAAAATACATATATGATATATAGGATAAACTACATCACATATTTTAAGGTAAATCTAATTGGTTTTTTTCTTTTTTAACTTTAATCTTCTCTTTCAACTCGTGGAGATAGCATTTGTGTAAATGAATCTCCCACATGAGTTTTCGTAGCAATCCAAAACCACCTCTTTCTGGATCATTAGTCCATGCATCACCTTCCTTGAGTATGGAAACTGCCGACATAGGTTTGTGTTCATGAGAAGCAAGTTTCATCATTCTTATAATATTTGATGTACCAAACAGTTCATTTGCACTTTCGAATTCCTCTTGCCTGTTAATTCAAAAAATGATTTTTTCAGTAAATCATGATTATCTTTAAAAACTTAGGTAAAGAAATTAGTTTGCAAAATATACAATTCTAATGGAAAATATCGAGCAAATTCGCAATATTTGCTGCATTTTTTGTTTTTTGTGATGCAAACAGCACAAGGATTACGCTTTGTGTTGTCGTTTTGTCCTTCCATCAAAAATTTTGTTTAAGTAGAAAGATGAATAAAATTAAATTATTGAAGATGTATTTATAGATAAAAATCTGTAAAATAAAGTCAAAATATATTTATTATATACCCATAATATGTGCCTAAAAACTTCACGATTTTTTTTTTTACTTTTGGTAATAAATTTAATTTTAATTTGACTTCAAAAATATAAAGTTGAATATATTGCCATGCTAGTGATATATATTTTGGTAATAACTTTGAAAAATAATATAATCCTTATTAGCTTCTTCTGCTTTCAATTTTGTGTAAACAATCAATATCTCTATTTATCAAATTCATGAAAATATTTCATTAATCATAAATAAATTAAAATATAATTAAAATATTATATTTGGATTCTTTTTCAATTTATGGTTTAATTTTTCTCTTGAAAATGTTGGTTACGCTAAAAAATTCCAACTTTAATGTCTAATGAAAATCTAGTAAATAGACAGGACTAAAGAAAATTATCTAAAGGTCAGATTCAACGAAGTGTAAACACGATCCGAAAAAAGTAAACCGATGTTTTTTTCTCTAAAAAATTCATCAATTCTTAAAATAATCATTACCGAAGGAGAGAAAAAGTAGCCATTCCGGAATCGAAAACATCAGTTACGCTCGAAAATTCCAGTTTTGATAATATTATTCGGTAAAGAAAAATATATAAATGATATATAGGATAAACTACATCACATATTTGAAGGTAAATCTAATTGTTTTTTTTCTTTTTCAACTTTAATCTTCTCTTTCAACTCGTGGAGATAGCATTTGTGTAAATGAATCTCCCACATGAGCTTTCGTAGCAATCCAAAACCACCTCCTTCTGGATCATTAGTCCATGCATCACCTTCCTTGAGTATGGAAACTGCCAACATAGGTTTGTGTTCATGAGAAGCAAGTTTCATCATTCTTATAATATATGATGTACTAAACAGTTCATTTGCACTTTCGAATTCCTCTTGCCTGTTAATTCAAAATATGATTTTTTCAGTAAATCATGATTATCATTAACAACTTAGGTAAAGAAATTAGTTTGCAAAATATACAATTCTAATGGAAAATATCGAGCAAATTCGCAATATTTGCTTTATTTTTTGTTTTTTGTGATACAAACAGCACAAGGATTAAGCTTTGTGTTGTCGTTTTGTCCTTCCATCAAAAATTTTGTTTAAGTAGAAAGATGAATAAAATTAAATTATTGAAGATGTATTTATAGATAAAATTCTGTAAAATAAAGTCAAAATATATTTATTATATACCCATAATATGTGCCTAAAAACTTCAAGATTTTTTTTTTATTTTTGGTAATAAATTTAATTTTTATACGACTTCAAAAATATAAAGTTGAATATATTGCCATGCTAGTGATATATATTTTTGTAATAACTTTAAAAAATAATATAATCCTTATTAGCTTCTTCTGATTTCAATTTTATGTAAACAATCAATATCTCTATATATCAAATTCATGAAAATATTTTATTTATCATAAATAAATTAAAAATATAATTAAAATATTATATTTGGATTCTTTTTCAATTTATGGTTTAATTTTTCTCATGAAAATGTTGGTTACGCTTAAACATTCCAAATTTAATGTCAAATGAAAATCTAGTAAATAGACAGGAATAAAGATTTTAAAATTATCTAAAGGTCAGATTCAACGAAGAATAAACACGATCCAAAAAAAGTAAACCGATGTTTTTTTCTCTAAAAAATTCATCAATTCTTAAAATATTCATTACCGAAGGAGAGAAAAAGTAGCCATTCCGGAATCGAAAACATCAGTTACGCTCAAAAATTCCAGTATTGATAATATTATTCGGTAAAGAAAAATACATAAATGATATATAGGATAAACTACATCACATATTTGAAGGTAAATCTAATTGTTTTTTTTCTTTTTCAACTTTAATCCTCTCTTTCAACTCGTGGAGATAGCATTTGTGTAAATGAATCTCCCACATGAGCTTTCGTAGCAATCCAAAACCACCTCTTTCTGGATCATTAGTCCATGCATCACCTTCCTTGAGTATGGAAACTGCCAACATAGGTTTGTGTTCATGAGAAGCAAGTTTCATCATTCTTATAATATATGATGTACCAAACAGTTCATTTGCATTTTCGAATTCCTCTTGCCTGCCTGTTAATTCAAAAAATGATTTTTTCAGTAAATCATGATTATCATTAACAACTTAGGTAAAGAAATTAGTTTGCAAAATATACAATTCTAATGGAAAATATCGAGCAAATTCGCAATATTTGCTGCATTTTTTGTTTTTTGTGATGCAAACAGCACAAGGATTACGCTTTGTGTTGTCGTTTTGTCCTTCCATCAAAATTTTTGTTTAAGTAGAAAGATGAATAAAATTAAATTATTGAAGATGTATTTATAGATAAAATTCTGTAAAATAAAGTCAAAATATATTTATTATATACTCATAATATGTGCCTAAAAACTTCAAGATTTTTTTATTACTTTAGGTAATAAATTTAATTTTTATTTGACTTCAAAAATATAAAGTTGAATATATTGCCATGCTAGTGATATATATTTTGGTAATAACTTTAAAAAATAATATAATCCTTATTAGCTTCTTCTGCTTTCAATTTTGTGTAAACAATCAATATCTCTATATATCAAATTCATGAAAATATCTTATTTATCATAAATAAATTCAAATATTATATTTGGATTCTTTTTCAATTATGGTTTAATTTTTCTCATGAAAATGTTGGTTACGCTAAAAAATTCCAAATTTAATGTCAAATGAAAATCTAGTAAATAGAAAGATTTTAAAATTATCCAAAGGTCAGATTCAACGAAGTGTAAACACGATCCGAAAAAAGTAAACCGATGTTTTTTCACTAAAAAATTTATCAATTCTTAAAATAATCATTACTGAAGGAGAGAAAACGTAGCCATTCCGGAATCGAAAACATCAGTTACGCTCGAAAATTCCAGTTTTGATAATATTATTCAGTAAAGAAAAATACATAAATGATATATAGGATAAACTACATCACATATTTGAAGGTAAATCTAATTGTTTTTTTTCTTTTTCAACTTTAATCTTCTCTTTCAACTCGTGGAGATAGCATTTGTGTAAATGAATCTCCCACATGAGCTTTCGTAGCAATCCAAAACCACCTCTTTCTGGATCATTAGTCCATGCATCACTTTCCTTGAGTATGGAAACTGCCAACATAGGGTTGTGTTCATGAGAAGCAAGTTTCATCATTCTTATAATATTTGATGTACCAAACAGTTCATTTGCACTTTCGAATTCCTCTTGCCTGTTTATTCAAAAAATGATTTTTTCAGTAAATCATGATTATCATTAACAACTTAGGTAAAGAAATTAGTTTGCGAAATATACAATTCTAATGGAATATATCGAGCAAATTCGCAATATTTGCTACATTTTTTTGTTTTTTGTGATGCAAACAGCACAAGGATTACGCTTTGTGTTGTCGTTTTGTCCTTCCATCAAAAATTTTGTTTAAGTAGAAAGATGAATAAAATTAAATTATTGAAGATGTATTTATAGATAAAATTCTGTAAAATAAAGTCAAAATATATTTATTATATACCCATAATATGTGCCTAAAAACTTCAAGATTTTTTTTTTTACTTTTGGTAATAAATTTAATTTTAATTTGACTTCAAAAATATAAAGTTGAATATATTGCCATGCTAGTGATATATATTTTGGTAATAACTTTGAAAAATAATATAATCCTTATTAGCTTCTTCTGCTTTCAATTTTGTGTAAACAATCAATATCTCTATTTATCAAATTCATGAAAATATTTCATTTATCATAAATAAATTAAAAATATAATTAAAATATTATATTTGGATTCTTTTTCAATTTATGGTTTAATTTTTCTCTTGAAAATGTTGGTTACGCTAAAAAATTCCAAATTTAATGTCTAATGAAAATCTAGTAAATAGACAGGACTAAAGAAAATTATCTAAAGGTCAGATTCAACGAAGTGTAAACACGATCCGAAAAAAGTAAACCGATGTTTTTTTCTCTAAAAAATTCATCAATTCTTAAAATAATCATTACCGAAGGAGAGAAAAAGTAGCCATTCCGGAATCGAAAACATCAGTTACGCTCGAAAATTCCAGTTTTGATAATATTATTCGGTAAAGAAAAATACATAAATGATATATAGGATAAACTACATCACATATTTGAAGGTAAATCTAATTGTTTTTTTTTCTTTTTCAACTTTAATCTTCTCTTTCAACTCGTGGAGATAGCATTTGTGTAAATGAATCTCCCACATGAGCTTTCGTAGCAATCCAAAACCACCTCCTTCTGGATCATTAGTCCATGCATCACCTTCCTTGAGTATGGAAACTGCCAACATAGGTTTGTGTTCATGAGAAGCAAGTTTCATCATTCTTATAATATTTGATGTACCAAACAGTTCATTTGCACTTTCGAATTCCTCTTGCATGTTAATTCAAAATATGATTTTTTCAGTAAATCATGATTATCATTAACAACTTAGGTAAAGAAATTAGTTTGCAAAATATACAATTCTAATGGAATATATCGAGCAAATTCGCAATATTTGCTACATTTTTTTGTTTTTTGTGATGCAAACAGCACAAGGATTACGCTTTGTGTTGTCGTTTTGTCCTTCCATCAAAAATTTTGTTTAAGTAGAAAGATGAATAAAATTAAATTATTGAAGATGTATTTATAGATAAAATTCTGTAAAATAAAGTCAAAATATATTTATTATATACCCATAATATGTGCCTAAAAACTTCAAGATTTTTTTTTTTACTTTTGGTAATAAATTTAATTTTAATTTGACTTCAAAAATATAAAGTTGAATATATTGCCATGCTAGTGATATATATTTTGGTAATAACTTTGAAAAATAATATTATCCTTATTAGCTTCTTCTGCTTTCAATTTTGTGTAAACAATCAATATCTCTATTTATCAAATTCATGAAAATATTTCATTTATCATAAATAAATTAAAATATAATTAAAATATTATATTTGGATTCTTTTTCAATTTATGGTTTAATTTTTCTCTTGAAAATGTTGGTTACGCTATAAAATTCCAAATTTAATGTCTAATGAAAATCTAGTAAATAGACAGGACTAAATAAGATTATCTAAAAGTCAGATTCAACGAAGTGTAAACACGATCCGAAAAAAGTAAACCGATGTTTTTTTCTCTAAAAAATTCATCAATTCTTAAAATAATCATTACCGAATGAGAGAAAAAGTAGCCATTCCGGAATCGAAAACATCAGTTACGCTCGAAAATTCCAGTTTTGATAATATTATTCGGTAAAGAAAAATACATAAATGATATATAGGATAAACTACATCACATATTTGAAGGTAAATCTAATTGTTTTTTTTTCTTTTTCAACTTTAATCTTCTCTTTCAACTCGTGGAGATAGCATTTGTGTAAATGAATCTCCCACATGAGCTTTCGTAGCAATCCAAAACCACCTCTTTCTGGATCATTAGTCCATGCATCACCTTCCTTGAGTATGGAAACTGCCAACATAGGTTTGTGTTCATGAGAAGCAAGTTTCATCATTCTTATAATATTTGATGTACCAAACAGTTCATTTGCACTTTCGAATTCCTCTTGCCTGTTAATTCAAAAAATGATTTTTTCAGTAAATCATGATTATCATTAACAACTTAGGTAAAGAAATTAGTTTGCGAAATATACAATTCTAATGGAATATATCGAGCAAATTCGCAATATTTGCTACATTTTTTGTTTTTTGTGATGCAAACAGCACAAGGATTACGCTTTGTGTTGTCGTTTTGTCCTTCCATCAAAAATTTTGTTTAAGTAGAAAGATGAATAAAATTAAATTATTGAAGATGTATTTATAGATAAAATTCTGTAAAATAAAGTCAAAATATATTTATTACATACCCATAATATGTGCCTAAAAACTTCAAGATTTTTTTTTTTACTTTTGATAATAAATTTAATTTTTATTTGACTTCAAAAATATAAAGTTGAATATATTGCCATGCTAGTCATATATATTTCTGTAATAACTTTAAAAAATAATATAATCCTTATTAGCTTCTTCTCCTTTCAATTTTGTGTAAACAATCAATATCTCTATATATCAAATTCATGAAAATATTTTATTTATCATAAATAAATTAAAAATATAATTAAAATATTATATTTGGATTCTTTTTCAATTTATGGTTTAATTTTTCTCATGAAAATGTTGGTTACGCTCAAAAATTCCAAATTTAATGTCAAATGAAAATCTAGTAAATAGACAGGACTAAAGATTTTAAAATTATCTAAAGGTCAGATTCAACAAAGTGTAAACACGATCCGAAAAAAGTAAACCGATGTTTTTTTCTCTAAAAAATTTATCAATTCTTAAAATAATCATTACCGAAGGATAGAAAACGTAGCCATTCCGGAATCGAAAACATCAGTTACGCTCGAAAATTCCAGTTTTGATAATATTATTCAGTAAAGAAAAATACATAAATGATATATAGGATAAACTACATCACATATTTGAAGGTAAATCTAATTGTTTTTTTTCTTTTTCAACTTTAATCTTCTCTTTCAACTCGTGGAGATAGCATTTGTGTAAATGAATCTCCCACATGAGCTTTCGTAGCAATCCAAAACCACCTCTTTCTGGATCATTAGTCCATGCATCACCTTCCTTGAGTATGGAAACTGCCAACATAGGGTTGTGTTCATGAGAAGCAAGTTTCATCATTCTTATAATATTTTATGTACCAAACAGTTCATTTGCACTTTCGAATTCCTCTTGCCTGTTAATTCAAAAAATGATTTTTTCAGTAAATCATGATTATCATTAACAACTTAGGTAAAGAAATTAGTTTGCAAAATATACAATTCTAATAGAAAATATCGAGCAAATTCACAATATTTGCTGCATTTTTTGTTTTTGTGATGCAAACAGCACAAAGATTACGCTTTGTGTTGTCGTTTTGTCCTTCCATCAAAAATTTTGTTTAAGTTGAAAGATGAATAAAATTAAATTATTGAAGATGTATTTATAGATAAAATTCTGTAAAATAAAGTCAAAATATATTTATTATATACCCATAATATGTGCCTAAAAACTTCAAGATTTTTTTTTTTACTTTTGGTAATAAATTTAATTTTTATTTGACTTCAAAAATATAAAGTTGAATATATTGCCATGCTAGTGATATATATTTTGGTAATAACTTTAAAAAATAATATAATCCTTATTAGCTACTTCTGCTTTCAATTTTGTGTAAACAATCAATATCTCTATATATCAAATTCATGAAAATATTTTATTTATCATAAATAAATTAAAAATATAATTAAAATATTATATTTGGATTCTTTTTCAATTTATGGTTTAATTTTTCTCATGAAAATGTTGGTTACGCTCAAAAATTCCAAATTTAATGTCAAATGAAAATCTAGTAAATAGACAGGACTAAAGATTTTAAAATTATCTAAAGGTCAGATTCAACGAAGTGTAAACACGATCCGAAAAAAGTAAACCGATGTTTTTTCTCTAAAAAATTTATCAATTCTTAAAATAATCATTACCGAAGGAGAGAAAAAGTAGCCATTCCGGAATCGAAAACATCAATTACGCTCGAAAATTCTAGTTTTGATAATATTATTCGGTAAAGAAAAATACATAAATGATATATAGGATAAACTACATCACATATTTGAAGGTAAATCTAATTGTTTTTTTTCTTTTTCAACTTTAATCTTCTCTTTCAACTCGTGGAGATAGCATTTGTGTAAATGAATCTCCCACATGAGCTTTCGTAGCAATCCAAAACCACCTCTTTCTGGATCATTGGTCCATGCATCACCTTCCTTGAGTATGGAAACTGCCAACATAGGTTTGTGTTCATGAGAAGCAAGTTTCATCATTCTTATAATATTTGATGTACCAAACAGTTCATTTGCACTTTCGAATTCCTCTTGCCTGTTAATTCAAAAAATGATTTTTTCAGTAAATCTTGATTATCATTAACAACTTAGGTAAAGAAATTAGTTTGCAAAATATACAATTCTAATAGAAAATATCGAGCAAATTCGCAATATTTGCTGCATTTTTTGTTTTTTGTGATGCAAACAGCACAAGGATTACGCTTTGTGTTGTCGTTTTGTCGTTCCATCAAAAAAATTTTTTAAGTAGAAAGATGAATAAAATTAAATTATTGAAGATGTATTTATAGATAAAATTCTGTAAAATAAAGTCAAAATATATTTATTATATACCCAAAATATGTAGACAGTAGTAGAAATTTTAAAAATACAACAAAGTGAAAAAGGCATAGCAATGTTTTTATCTAAGAAATTCATCAATTATTGAAATAATCATTACTGGAGTAGAGAAATAGCTATCATGAAAATGCTGTTTATGCTCAAAAATTCTAAATTTAATATCAACTGAGGATCTGGTAAATACACAAAAGTTGAGATTTTAAAAATATCTAAAGGTTATATACAACAAAGTCTAAATACAATTTGAAAAATGTAGAGCGGTGTTTTTCAATATAAGAAATTCATCAATTCTTGAAATAATCATTATCGGAGGAGAGAAGAAGTAGCCATTCCGGAAACGTCGGTTACGTTCGAAAATTCCAGTTTCGATAAAATTTAATATTTTAGTCAAATATTATTTGATAAAAAAGATGCATAAATGATATATAGGATAAACTACATCACATATTTGAAGATAAATCTAATTGTTTTTTTTTCTTTTTCAACCTTAATTTTCTCTTTCAACTAATGGAGATAGCATTTGTCTTAGTCTTTTAAAATATGGAGATAAAAAGTCCCAATAATCCTTTTTTTTTATTTAGTATAGATTATTATTTAAAATACTATGTTATTATATTACTGAAGCCATAATAAAGTGAGTGTGTACTATGCTTTCATCTATTGTCCTATAATTATATATTCGTATGTTTCAAAAATATCACAAAAATAAAATTTTGTTTCAAAAATTTCATCACTAATTTTTTCAAAATAGTCATTGGAAAATATCTAATTTGTCAAAAATACCTTAAAACTTAAATTCAACTTTACTTTCTCAAAACTAAACTCTAAAACTTAAAAACTAAATTTTAAATACAAATATACTATATATAAAAGGAGAAGTATTGAGATTAAAAATTGTTGAGATGTCATCACCACATTCACTCTCATCAATTTTTTTAATTAATTTATTTCAAAACATAAATTATTTATTTTATTACTCAAATATTCTAATTAGGTAATCTAATTATAGAGATATTAGTAAATGAGTTTCCAAACCGTATTTACTTTTCAAATATCTTACTGTTCAAAAATTAGGAAATTTTAAATTTGTGCATTACACATTTAATTAGTCGCTAATTTTAAAAATAGAAAATTAGTTTTGCATAAATATTTAATTATTGTACGTATATAAAAGGAAAATGAAATTTTGAATTTTTGTACATACAGAAACTTTATTAACACTATTAAATTCCACATTTTATATTAATTACTCGTTAATTTTAATTATATTTAAAAAATTAATTAAATATCATAAAATCCTAAAACCAAATCATAATACTATATATAGTAAACGGATTGGACATTCATATTCATTGTACACTTACACCTCTAATAAAAATAAAAATAACATATTTTTTAGTACGTCATATCTAAACTTACAAAATTTCTTTTAACACATAAAATTTCTCTGAATTCAAAAAATCAGTTCTCTCTTTTGAAGATAAATATCAATCGTGTATTTTCTCCTCAGATGGATACAACTGGTACGTCTATATTGAATATTCATTTACTACCACAAGTTTCAAGTAATTGTACTTTTTCATCATTAATCATTAAAATGATCAATGTTTTCATGTCCTCATATACTGAAAAATGATGTGTCATCTTAAATTTTGTAATGATGTTTATAAAATAATTAACAAAAATGGTCATATACCCAAAAGCGAAGAATGACAAGAACGATTGAATTGGATTTATATCATGTATATTGAAATAGATAGCAAAAACTTCATATGAATTATTTCACTCATATGATATTTCAAAATTTAATTTGTAAAAATATAAATTGTATCCCTTATTTATTATTTTTTAATGTGAATCATTAAAAATGATCAATGTTTTCATGTCTTTATATACTAAAAAATGATGTTTCATCTTAACATGTATAAACTTTATATAACTCAGTTATGATTTATGCAAGAGTTATAATTTTGACTTAATATTCATAACACTCGTTACAATAACTAAAAATCTTGTCTATAGATTAACCTAGAATTTTAGTAAGTCACTATTGATGTCTAGACAAGATTTATTGAAATTGCATACATAGAATTGATGATAAAATCAACACTTATTTCATGTTTGGATTCTAACAAGGTTGCTTAATAATACATACACTATATATATGTATTACATATTTTATTTTTTTTATCACTAGGTCACAACGGATCGGCCCAATATTCCAACATATTCGTACGAAGATTTAACACTCTCAAAATATCAGAGAAGGTGGAGTCGAACTCCACACCTTTGCAATGGACGTAAAGATAGTACAACCAATAGATCACTTACTCCTCTCATATATATTACGTATTTAGGTTATTTGTTTTCATTAGTTGTGTAAATGATTTCATTATAAATATACCGAAAGTATTATCGACAAGATATGACAAGTTTATTGTATGTAAAAATATTAGACAAGGTATGACGAGTTTCTTTTTGACAATTTTAATTAAGTCAAAAATTTTGAATCAAATTAATTTATAGAATTGACTTACGTTAACATGTTTAAGTTTATAATTTTTGCATGTGTTTAACCATTATATATTCATGATCAAATTTTTTTAAATAATACAATGGTAATGGTTCCTATATGATATGAAGACAATGAAATGATGTAATCTAAAATTTCAGTTTCTTTTTTTTTCGTTAGAAGGTTTTATTAAATAAATAGTTTTAAAAATTACAAAAATAACGTAACCAAAATTTTTAAAAAATGATATAATAACACATGTCAAATAAGGATCTGGTAAATAGACAGAAATATAGATTTTGAGAATATCTAAAAGTCAGATACAATGAAGTTTAAACACAATCTAAAAAAGACAAAACGATATTTTCCTATTAAAAAAAATTCATCAATTCTTGAAATGAAAGAGAGAACTAGCTCTTATGAAAATGTTGGTTACGCTCAAAATTCCAAATTTAATGTCAAGTGAAAATCTAGTAAATAGACAGGAGTACAAATTTTAAAATTATCTAAAGGTCAGATTCAACGAAGTGTAAACACGATCCAAAAAAGGTAAACTGATGTTTTTCTGTCAAAAACATTCATCAATTCTTGAAATGAAAGAGAGAAGTAGCTCTCATGAAAATGTTGGTTACGATCAAAAATTTCAAATTTAATGTCAAATGAAGATCTAGTAAATAGACAGGAGTAAAGATTTTAAAATTATCTAAAGGTCAGATTCAACAAAGTGTAAACACGATCCGAAAAAGGTAGACCAATGTTTTTCTCTTTAAAAATTTCATCAATTCTTGAAATGATCATTACCGGAGGAGTGAAGAAGTAGCCATTCCGAAAACGTCGGTTACGTTCGAAAATTCCAGTTTCGATAAAATTTAATATTTTAGTCAAATATTGTTTGGTAAAGACAGATACATAAATGATATATAATATAAACTACATCACATATTTGAAGGTAAATCTAATTATTATTATTTTTCAATTTTAATCTTCTCTTTCAACTCATGGAGATAGCATTCGTGTAAATGAATCTCCCACATGAGCTTTCGTAGCAATCCAAAACCACCTCTTTCTGGATCATTGGTCCATGCATCACCTTCCTTGAGTATGGAAACTGCCAACATAGGTTTGTGTTCATGAGAAGCAAGTTTCATCATTCTTATAATATTTGATGAACCAAACAGTTCATTTGCACTTTCGAATTCCTCTTGCCTGTTAATTCAAAAAATGATTTTGTCAGTAAATCATGATTATCATTAACAACTTAGGTAAAGAAATTAGTTTGCAAAATATACAATTCGAATGGAAAATATCGAGCAAATTCGCAATATTTGCTGCATTTTTTGTTTTTTGTGATACAAACAGCACAAGGATTACGCTTTGTATTGTTATTTTGTCCTTCCATCAAAAATTTTGTTTAAGTAAATGAAAGATGACTAAAATTAAATTATTGAAAATGTATTTATAGATAAAAATTTGTAAATTAAAGTCAAAATATATTTATTATATACCCATAATATGTGCCTAAAAACTTCAAGATTTTTTTTTACTTTTGGTAATAAATTTAAATTTTATTTGACTTCAAAAATATAAAGTTGAATATATTGCCATGCTAGTGATATATATATTTTGGTAATAACTTTAAAAATTAATATAATCCTTATTAGCTTCTTATGCTTTCAATTTTGTGTAAAAAATCAACATCTCTATGTATCAAATCCATGAAAATATTTCATTGACCATAAATAAATTAAAAATATAATTAAAACATTATACTTGGATTCTTTTTCAATTTAGGAATTAATTTTTCTTTATTAAAAATAAGTTTAAAAGTATTTTAATATTAAACTTATGTTATTTTTGGAAATTTAAAATAATTGTGCTATATTTAGAACAAAAACTTAAAATAGTATTATTTTTGTCAATTTCCTTAAAATTATTCGATATTAAAACATTTTAAGTTTGACTCCAATTAATCTCTATCACACAAAAAATTATACACGTCTCAAATACGAATCCAACAATCAGAAACTATAGGTTATTCCTCATAATTTCGTTTTTGATATAAGACTATTCTGTCACACAAATTATGTGTCGCAATCAACAGATCTCTGCAATCTTTAAGATATCAAAATTTTCAATTCTTTTGTTCTTCTCTCTATTTTGGCTAACTCTAAGTTGACTCATAAATCTTCATGAATCCAAACTTTCAATATTCAGTTTAAATGCGAATACGAAAATATACCAAATCTAGTTTTCATGTTATCTTGTTCTTTGAAGATATCAATAACTACGAGCAGATGAAAACTCGTAGTATAAATACTGAATTTCTTTCTACTTTGTTTCTGTGTATGCAAACTTTATGTTGACCAACTTTTCTAACACAAACTTTTTGTTTATGACTCATACAAACCAAAATGTATTCAACATTTTTGTTGGATCTTAGATTACGAGATTATAATTCGATAGATAACTTTTATGTTTATCAAAGTTTATTGAGAGTTCGGATCAGAGATCCTCGATGCAAAGGAGGAGTTGTATTGAGTTATTTAAGTTGGTTACAAAATGATTAGAGATCGTAATGGATCTGAGCTATTAAAATCTCTCTCCTAAATTATGGCGCGAGATTTTCGTTTTATATTCGCAGTTCGTTTAAATTTCAATATCGTAATCATTACTACTTTTAAATGTTCATAAAAATCATTTAATGCTGACAGTTTCGCCGCCGTACTCGATAGTCGGTGAGATCAGACGGGTCTCTGAACTGTCTGACGGTTCCTCGACAAATGCGCACCCATTCTTGTAGAGAGTAGGCCTTCGCCTTACCGGACCTACTTTATGCTGGGCCGAGTTCAAGTTTACGGGGAGGGCGCATCTCACCTTCAACAATTTTGTTTGAACTTTTTCATAATTTTTGTAAGTATGATATGAAGTTTCATGGAGATTCTTCTGCAATTGTAAAAATTCACTTGATAAGTCTTTGGTGGATTTCGATTGATTGATGATCTCAGATTCTTAAGGATTACAATTGGTTGAGATAGAAGAATAAGAACAGTCACTCAGTTTTAGGTTTAAGAATTGGTAGAAGTTTACTATTGGTTCAAAAATACATCTTTTAAGTCGAAAGTAAATATAAAGGAGAGATTAATGTGGCAAACACAACAATTCAACAAATATGAGATATATGATGATGTAACAGAAGGAGAAAATCTTTTAAAATATGGAGATAAAAAATCCCAATAATCCTTTTTTTATTTAGTATAGATTATTATTTAGGGCAAATGTTTAAAATATCACATTTTTAAGTTTTTATTTTAAAAATATCATAATTAGTTTAAATTTCCAATAATATCACAAATTTAATATTAAAATACATTAAAACTATATTTTAATAAAAAAATTAAACTCTAAATTGGAAAAAATAAACCCAAATATAATAGTTTAAGTTTATGTATAATTTATTTATAATAAATAAGTATTTTTACATAAGTGTTTATGCTATTTTTGAAAATTTAATTGTAAGATACTATATTAGAAAGAATTTTTTAAAAAATGTTATTTTATTTTATTACTCTATTATTTAGAATATTATGTTATTATATTATTCAAGCAATAATAAACTGCGTGTGTACTATGCTTTTATCCTATAATTATATGTTCGTATTTTTCAAAAATATCACAAAAATAAAAATTTGTTTCAAAAATTTCATCACTAGTTTTTTCAAAATAATCATTAGAAAATATCTAATTTGTCGAAAATACCTTAAACTTAAATTCAACTTTATTTTCTCAAAACTAAACTCTAAATTTTAAAAACTAAACTTTAAATACAAATACTAAAGTTTAAATACAAATACTAAAATTTAAATACAAATACTAACGTAAATTCAGATATTTGAATATAAGCCTTTAAAATCAATTATATGAAAACAATATGTTTAATCATATTTTTGGAAAAAAAATTCTAGTGATGTTATTTTGGAAAATAAAATTTAAAGTAATACCATAAAATACCATTTTTAAAAATTTTTATTCCAAATCTATCATCCCAAAATTAAGCTCCCAAAAATAATACAAATATTTATGTAAAAAAATTTATTTATTTTAAATAAATTATACATAAAATCAAAATATTATTTGAGTTCATTTTTTTAATTTAATATTTAATTTTTTATTAAAATATTTTTTTAATACATTTTAATATTAAATTTATGTTATTATTAAAAATTTAAACTAATTATGTTATTTTTATAATAAAAACTTATAAACGTAGTATTTTATACATTTACGCTAAAATCTATTCTCTAATAAAAACACTATTCAAGCCTTCTTCCTGTTGGAGTGGTGGCCTGAGTAGACGCTGCTGCGTCGCTTTCCATTTTCCTTAACTTTTGACTTTTATTGACTATAACTCTTCTTTAGTGACAAAACCGTGGTTCTAAATTATAAAAAGATGGAATTAATCGAAACGAAATTCGTTATAAAGTAAATTCCTATGTGTAATGATATTTCTCTTTGAATTTTATTAATTTTCGTGTGCGATTAGTGGTTTCATTCTAATAAAAACATATGGTTTAATTGCAATAAAATATTTATGAATGCTTTGTTTCACAACGTTTTTATCTTTTCAAATATAATATCCATTTATTTCTTTACTGCTTACTGATTAGAAAAACAAATTCTTTTTTAGAATAATATCCTAAAATAGCAAATTTTAAAGTTTTTTTTTAAATCTAGCATCATAAAATTAAAATTCCAAAAATATTACAAATAATTATGTAAAAATATTTATTTATTTTAAATAAATTATACATAAACGTAAAGTATTATATTTGGATTCATTTTTTCCAATTTAGGGTTTAATTTTTTTCTATTAAAATATAGTTTTAATATATTTTACTCTTAAATTTATGCTATTATAGGAAATTTAAACTAATGATGTTATTTTTGGAATAAAAATTTTAAAAAGTGTTATTTTAGACAATTGTTCTTTTTTATTTTAAATCAGTAAAATGGATTACTTTATTTTAGAAGAAATAACAAATAAAAAAGAAGAGTAATTGCACTGAGTGATATACAAAAAAATCTAAAATTCTAGTTTCTTTTTTTTTGTTAAAAGGTTTTATTAAATAAATAATTTTAAAAATTACAAAAATAGTATAACCAAAATTTTTAGGAAATGATATAAAAACACATATCAAATAAGAATCTGATAAATAGACAAGAGTAGAGATTTTAAAAATATTTAAAAGCCAAATACAACGAAGTGTAAACACGATCCGAAAAAGGTAGACCGATGTTTTTCTCTCTAAGAAATTCATCAATTCTTGAAATGATCATTATCGGATGAGAGAAGAAATAGCCCTTCCGGAAAACATTGGTTATGTTCGAAATTTCCAGTTTCGATAAAACTTAATAGTTTTTTTGTCACTACAGCAAAACGTGCCGATTCAATATCTCAACATTTTTATACGAAAATTTAACACATTCATATACGAGGGAAAGTGGAATCGAACTTCATACCTTTGGGATGTACGTAGAGGTGGTACAACCAATATAACACTTATTTCTCCCAAAATTTAATAGTTTAGTTAAATATATTTTGATAAAGAAATATACATAAATGATATATAGGATAAACTACATCACATATTTGAAGGTAAATCTAATTGTTTTTTTTTCTTTTTCAACCTTAATCTTCTCTTTCAACTCATGGAAATAGCATTTGTCTCTCTTTTAAAATATGGAGATAAAAAAAGTCCCAATAATCCATTTTTTTTATTTAGTATAGATTATTATTTAAAATATTATGTTATTATATTACTCAAGCAATAATAAACTGAGTGTGTACTATGCTTTCATCACTAATTTTTTCAAAATAATCACTGGAAAATATCTAATTTGTCGAAAATACCTTAAAACTTAAATTGAATTTTATTTTCTCGAAACTAAACTCTAAATCTTAAAAACTAAACTTTAAATACAAATTCTAAATTTTAAATACAAATACTAAACGTAAATTCAGATATTTGAATATAAGCCTTTAAAATCATTTATATGAAAACAATATGTTTAATCATATTTTTGGAAAAAAATTCTAGTGATGTTATTTTGGAAAATAAATTTTATTTTCTCTAATAAAAACACTATTCAAGATTTCTTCCTAATAAAAAAAAATCAAAATTAAGACTTCTTTTGCATTTTTTTCCTAAAGAAGTTTAGACTTTGTTAAGAAGTTTTGCATATAAAGAAGTTTGTTAAGAAAAAAATCTACAAAAGAACAAACTCCTTTAATATTATTTTAAATCCTATCATAATTTGTAAAAAAAAATTGAATAATATGAATAAATTTTAATATTATCATTTATCCATACAGTAAATAAATTTTTCTTTCTAATTAATACAATTAAATAATATGAATCAAAACATGATTTCTATTCAAAATTTTGTTTTGAAATACTTTATATGAATGCAATGAATATACCAATACAAGATTTCATTCAATACACTGAAAATTTTCAATATTTTTTGCCAATAATTTCAACATTTCATTTGACTTTAAAATTTTAATGTTATATATACATATACATTGCCATAATTAAATTATCACACGAGTAACTAACAAATTAAGATTACTATTTAATGGTGTTAACTAATCCTTTCATCAAAATTCTCTTCTTCATCAAAATGGATAATCTTCGTCTAATGACCACTCTAATCACCGTTTTGATTTATTTATCTCCAACCTTCACCAAATCATCAGAGATTATTTTCCCCAAATCCCTAAACCTTACCCTCCTCACCGATCCTTCCACAATCTTCACCGCCTCTCGCGATTACGGAAACATCACCACCGTAATTCCAGACGGCGTTCTCTGCCCTTCCTCTTCCGCTGAGATATCCCGTCTCCTCCACTACGCTGCGAATGGAAACAGAATGTTTCAAGTGGCGGCTCGCGGGCAAGGACACTCCATAGACGGCCAAGCATCCGTCAAAGGCGGAGTAATCGTCAACATGACGTGTCTCGCTGACGCAATAGTAGTTTCAGAAGATAAGAAATATGCTGACGTGGCGGCCGGGACGTTATGGGTGGATTTGCTGAAAGAGACGGTGAAGAAAGGCGTTTCGCCCGTTTCTTGGACGGATTATTTGCATATTAGCGTCGGAGGAACGCTGTCAAATGCTGGAATCGGCGGTCAAGTGTTTAGAAACGGTCCTCAAATTAGTAACGTCCTTGAATTGGACGTTATAACTGGTACGTAAACGCAAACAAATCAAACTCTTAATACATTGGAATCTTCGAAACATAAATGCGTAACGTATCTAATTAATTAAGATAGTTATAATTATAATTACATACGTTTTAAATAACAATTTTGGTAGTATGCGTGTGTGACATGCATGACGCATGTAAATGAAACTTTTTGTTGCCTTTCAGTTTCTCCAACTATGAATTCTGTTTTTTTAGTATATTTACTAATTATTCAAATGTCATCATTACTTTAATTAGGTTTAAAATAGACTTGAAATTTTTTAAAACTTAGATTCGTTTTTAAATGTATATTGAATATTATGCATGTTACATATTTTCGTAGTTTTCCTATGTGTATACATTTAAATAAATTTTATTATTTTCAAGTAGACAATAATAATAATAAGGACAATTATCCAAAATAACACATGTTTTAATTTTTTTCTAAATATATCATTATTAATTTAAATTTCTAATAATAATATTAAAATACGTTGAAGCATCTTTTTAATCAAGAAATCTAAACATAAAAGAAACTCAAAATAATGTTTTAGTTGTATTTATAATTTATTTATGATAAATAATTATTTTTACATAATAATTTATGCTATCTTTGAAATTTTAATTTTTGGTTGGAACAAAAACTTGAAAAAATAATATTTTAGGATATTATTCTAACTAGATTTATATCCACGCCAATGCGTGGGAAAAAATAGTCGTAAATTATATAATATTATTTATTAGTAAATATAAATTAAATATTTATATAATTTTAACTTTTATTTAAAATTATTTTTATTATTAAATTTTATATATATAAATTAAGGAAAGAAAAATAATTGTTTTTTTATGAACTTAATAGTATTTTTGGTTAGTTTAATAATATATATTGATAACCAAATTAATAAAAATGAAATATATTGTAATTATTCTAATAATTTAAATCTATTTATATATTTACTTGAAATTAACGGTAGTGATGACACGTTAGCATGCAAATTTCTGTTAATAGCACGTCAGAATAATATTATTTTTTAAAAATGTTGTTCAAATAATATATTAGGAGTAGTAAACTTTCCAATCAAATATGTATATTATGTTTTTGATTATTATTATTATTATTACTATGGATTTTTGATAAAAATTTTCAGGAAAAGGTGAAATGTTAACATGTTCGCCACAGCAAAACTCAGAATTGTTTTATGGAGTTTTAGGAGGTTTGGGTCAATTTGGAATAATAACAAGAGCCAGAATTGTTTTGAACAATGCCCCTAAAAGGGTACGTATCATCCAATTTTGAAACTTTATATTTGACTATTCTTTAAGTATTAATTCTAGGTTATTACTGTAAGGTATTTTAATCGAATCCGAAATGCTATGACTAATTTTGGATTATTAAGGTAAATAATATTGGTTTAAATGATAATGTTTGATTTCATGATTTTACACTAGGAGAGTTAGAGACGTATGAAAATTTCTTAGATGGTAGTACAGAACAAAAATTAGGTATATATATAACTAATTGGTTTCACTATCATCAACTATACAAATTGATGTGGATAAGTCTATTTATACCCGTATTTTTGGAATCTTCATTTAATTAAATAAACTGTATTTTTTCCATAAACTACACAAAATTTATAAATTATTTTAATTACAGTATAATCCAGAGTTAAAACTATAATTTTAAACTAAAACAATATTTAATAGCGATTTAACATGTAAACGTTAACGAATTTTCTGTAATTAGAATAATTTATAAGTTTGTATAGTTTACGAAAAAAATATAGTTTATGTAATTAAAATAAATTAAAAAAATACGGGTAAAATAGTCTTATCCGCATCAATTCATGTAATTGATATAAGTAAACCCTAACTAATTTGGTAGGATTTTGGTCTTAGTCAATTATATATCAATTATACATTTATATTATTTCATTATTTTACACTAATAGAATTAGAGACGTATGAAAATTTTTTAGATGGTAGTCCATAACAAAAATTAGGTATATATATATAACTAATTTGGCACGATTTTGGTCTTTAGTCAAAGGCTTAATTTGAACAAAATCTAATGAAGTTGAATAAAAAATGATATGGTTTATATTTTATTATAAATGATATATAATCATAGGACTTGTCATAGTCCAATCTTGTCTAATGCGTGCAAATCTTTTTTTGATGTCAATATATAATCTTTTAAGTGTTACTTACAAGGCAACATTTCACATGAAAAATGTGTAGGTGAAATGGTTTAAGATGTTGTACAGTGACTTCACAGCTTTTACAAAGGACCAAGAACGTTTGATATCATTGGTCAATGATATTGGAGTTGACTATTTAGAAGGTCAATTGATGATGTCAAACGGCGTCGTAGACACCTCTTTTTTCCCACCGAGTGATCAGTCTAAAGTCATGGATTTAGTGAAGACCCATGGTATCATCTATGTTCTTGAAGTAGCCAAATATTATGATGATCCAAACCTTCCCATAGTTGCCCAGGTTAGTCTATATATACATATATATATATAAATCATCATATAGAGATTCATAATTCAGATCAATCAACTTGTAGGTGGTTGACAAGTTGAAGAAAACCCTAAGTTATTTGTCCGGGTTCATATCAATGAACGACGTGACCTACTTCGATTTCTTGAACCGTGTACAAACCGAAGAAGATAACCTTAGATCTTTGGGTTTATGGGAAGTTCCTCATCCATGGCTTAATCTTTATGTTCCTAAATCTAGAATTTTTGATTTTCATAATGGTGTTATCAAAGATATTCTTCTTAAACAGAATTCAACTTCCGGAACTGCTCTTATCTATCCCACAAATCGGAATAAGTAAGTTTTTCATTTTATTTTTATACATTTATATTAAAGTAATACCATAAATTAACACCATTTTAAATTTATATTTCAAATTTAGCACACTAAAACTAAAATTTCTAAAATAGCATAAATTATTATATAAAAATAATTATTTACCTTAAATAAACTATATATAAAATTAAAACATAATGTTTGGGTTCACTTTTCCAATTTAGAGTTTAAATTTTTTCATTAACAATAATTTTTTAATTATTTTAGTATTAAATTTGTGCTATTTTTAGAAATTTAAAGAGTAATACCCTAAAATAACACATTTTAAAGTTTTTCTTCCAAATCTAGCATCATAAAATTAAATTCCCAAAAATAGCACAAATATTTATGTAAAAATACGTATTTATTCTAAATAAATTATACATAAACTTAAAGTATTGTATTTGGGTTCATTATTTCCAATTTAGGGTTTAATTTTTTTCTATTAAAATATAGTTTTAATACATTTTAATCTTAAATTTGTGCTATTATTGGAAATTTAAACTAATGATGCTATTTTTAGAACAAAAACGTGCTATTTTAGACATTTGTCCAAATTTAAATGACTAGTGCTATATTTGAAACAAAAACTTGAAATAATGCTATTTTAATCAATTGCCTTTTATATTATTATTTTGATATATAATTTGATTTTGTTATTTGGTATAGATGGGATGATCGAATGTCAGCGATGATACCAGATGATGAAGATGTATTCTATGTAATTGGATTACTACAATCAGCTAATCTACAGAATTTGCCTGAAATCAAAAACGTTAACAATAAAATTATTGGATTTTGCAAGACATCGGGTATAAAGATTAAGCAGTATCTAATGCATTACACCAGAAAACAAGATTGGATTGAGCATTTTGGATCCAAATGGGAAGATTTTTCGAAGAAGAAAAATATGTTTGATCCCAAGAAACTGTTATCTCCAGGGCAAAGTATCTTTTGATATAATTTCAATTGCATATGTTTATCGAAACAAGTCTCAATATTATTCAGGTTCACTCAAGTATTATTAAGTACACTTAGGCTTGTGAAGCGGGTCAGACCCGCCCCGCCTGACCCGCCCCGCGGCGGGTTACAGATTTTTTTGCACAAAATTTTTTTACCCGCAAAACCCGCGAATCAATTTTTTTAGACTCGCACCCGCCCCGCATTAATCAAACGGATCCCGCGGGTGACCCGCTTCATTTTTCAAAAATTTTTAAATTTTTTTAATAAATTTAATTAAACTAAAATATTTAATAAATTTAATTAAATAAAATATTTAATACATTTAAATAAAATTTTAAAAATATTTAATGAATTTAATTAAAGTTTCTAAAAATATTTAAATAATTTAATTAAAATATTTAATAATTTCATTTGTTTGGGTTTAAATTAGTTTGGGCCTAAATTAGTTGGGCCTGAATTTGATTAATTTGATTGAGCCCAAAATTTGCGGGTACCCGCTAACCCGCAAGTTAAAAAATTGCGACCCGCATCCGCCTCGCTTTAAATAATGTTCGACCCGCACCCGCCCCGCATATAAAATTTTTTTTTTCACTCGACCCGCACCCGCCCCGCAGCGGGTCAAACGGGGCGGGACCCGCGGGTAAAGAATCATATTGACAGGCCTAAGTACACTACTGTCAAAAAGTTTTTAATATTATTTAAATTATTTTTAATATTAATATACAAAACCGATTGGATTTTAAAAAAAGTAATACCCTAAAATAGCATTTTTCAAGTTTTTATTCCAAATTTAGCATATCAAAATTAAACTTTCAAAAATATCACAAATACTATGTAAAAATACTTATTTATTTTAAAAAAAATTATATATAAACTTAAAGTATTGTATTTGGGTTCATTTTTTCCAATTTAGGGTTTAGTTTTTTTCTTTTAAAATATAGTTTTAATACATTTTAATCTTAAATTTGTGCTATTATTAGAAATTTAAACTAATGATGCTATTTTTAGAATAAAAACTTAGAAATGTGCTATTTTAGACATTTGCCCTATTAAAAATCAAAAATGATAAAAAAAAATTTAAACAAAAAAATTGAAATTAACTGAAAAAATGAGTGTATCCAAATTATCCAAAAACAAAATTTCCATAGCTTATGTGAATATATAAAAAATTTATAATTAAACCAAATGTTTCAATTTATTCAAAACATATTTGTTATTTCTACTGAAAGAACTGAACCAATTAACCTAAAATAAGAATCCAATCGATATAATTTTATTTTTTGGGTATATTTTTAGTTAAACCAATTAAACCGTAATTCCAATAATCCGACAAAAACCGAACACAGATTTGATTGAATAATTTTGTTCTGTTTTTTCTTGACATTGAAATTTCCCTTAAAACTACAAAAATTTCTCACCCACAGCAACACAATTATATGTAAGGGTAATTAACTCACCTAAATTACACGAGAGAGGGAAATCGAATTCAACCGAAAAAGTCTAAACCAAAAGAAGATTTATTATACTAAACCGGAGGTGTCTTTGTCTGATCATGCTTCACCCACTGCGGCAGCAGTAACTAGAGCTGGTGATTCATCATCTGTGTTCTCAGATGAAACCACAACGCTCACTGAATCTACTTCTTCCTCAGATTCAGATTCCTTATCTGCAGCTTCATCTGCGATGAGCTTGTCTTTGAGCTTGCTCATGAGTTCTTGTTGAACCGGTTCATTCTGTCTAAGAAACTTCTTCAAAGCCTCTTTTCCATGGTAGTTCTTCCCGTTTAGATTGTAGAACGTTCCGTTTTTGGCAATAAATTTGTGCTTTATGCTCAACTCGATTATCTCTGTGACCTTGCAGATTCCTTTCCCAAACTCAAGCTCAAACTGCGCTGTTCTGAATGGTGGTGCGAGTTTGTTCTTCACTATCTTCACAGCGATTAGACCTCCTGTTGTCTGCCCAGAAATACAATCTCAGATTTCTAACATAAGCAAATGGAGTTTGCATACCATTCATAGTCATTGTCGAGGTCAGAGTATTTTTTAGAAACTAAGGAGACAAGAGAAAAATGCAGGTCATCCTCAAGATCAGTGTTTGTAAAAACTAAGGATGCAACAGAAAAGTTTTGAGTGATCAGTTAAATTTTAAATTCACATCACAAACATAAGATAGATCAAAACGAAGGTCTAATTTAGTAAACGTAAGAGCTTGAAACACAGGAAAATGAAGTTTTTGTTCAATTCTTCATCATGCTCAAGACCAGTAGTTGTCACAACTAAGGAGGCAACAGAAAAGCTTTGAGTGATCAGTTAAATCTTAAATTCACATCACAAACATAGATAGATCAAAACGAAGGTCTAATTTAGTAAACGTAAGAGCTTAAAACACAGGAAATGAAGTTTTTCAATTCTTCGTCATGCTCAAGACCAGTAGTTGTCACAACTAAGGAGGCAACAGAAAAGCTTTGATAGAGACATCACAAACATAAGACAGATCGAAACAAAGGCCTAATTTAGTAAAGGTAAGAGCTTTAACACAAGCAAAAATGCAGCTAATATACAATTTAATCATCCTCAAAATCAATAGTTGTCACAACTCACAACTAATGAGGCAACAGAAAAGCTTTGATAGACGCATCACAAACATATAGACAGATCTAAACAAAGGCCTAAGTTAGTAAAGGTAAGAGCTTGAAACTAATATCTGTGAGCAAGTTCTGGATACTTACCTCTTCACCTTTCTTCACAAGCCCAATTCGCCTAATATTCAGACGCATAGAAGCATAAAACTTCAAGGCATTTCCACCACATGTAACTTCTGTTGGACCTCCAAATCCTCCAAATGTAGATAGTTTTGCTCTCACCTGAACAAAAAACATTGGAAAGGAAAGATACACTCACATAAGAGATTTCCATTCCACCAAAAGCAGGAACTTGCCCACAAATCTAAACTATATAATATATACCTGATTTATAAAGATCAGAAGTGTTTGCGATAACGATAAAGAGTGGCTCAATTTACGCAAAGCTTGGCTCATCAATCTGGCTTGCATAGCCATATGGGCATCACCCATCTCGCCCTCAAGTTCTCCTTTAGGTACAAGAGCAGCCACCTGTAAAACAAAAAAAAATCACATGAAACCATAAGGAGAGACATACAGAGCCCGCAAGAGCATCATTTCATTATTCATCACACTGAATCACCTTACTTACACTGTCAACAACAATAACATCCACTGAACCACTTCGGATTAAAGTATCCACAAGACTAAGGGCCTGTTCTCCACAATCAGGCTGTGACAGAAGCAGGTTTTCTGTATTTACACCGATTGCCTTAGCAAGTGACGAATCAAGAGCATGCTCGGCATCAACAAAGACACATGTTGCTGTATGCAAAGAACATCGTTCAGAATACCAGTGCCTTTTTAATAATACAAAATGGTTCTGTAATTAACATAGGCAAGGAATTAAGAAACAGGTACTAACCTCCTTGTTTTTGTGCTTCTGCAATAACATGCAGAGCAAGTGTTGTTTTCCCAGATGCTTCAGGACCATATATCTCCACAACACGTCCCTGTCGAATTTACAATAAACAGAAAAATAAGAAACTATGCAGAGGTGAGATCATCAGATCAATAGTACACGACTCTTCAAAGAGATACATAAACTTCTATATAGGTCTCAAGGATATTTGAATCCAATAAACAATCTAATTAACACTAGTTTGGGGAAAGAGTAATAGCACTAAGAGAGATATACCTTAGGAAAGCCACCAACTCCCAGTGCTACATCGAGGGCAAAAGATCCAGTAGAGAAAACCGGAACATCTCGAGGAGAAACAGCACGACCAAGCCACATGATCGACCCTTTTCCAAATGAACTCGTTATCTGATCAAGTGCTTGCTGAAGAGCAATCTCCTTTTTCGACATACCTTCCTCAGATGATCCATTTCCATCTGACTTAGACTTCTTTTTAGCTTCAAAAAAAAAACATAGCAGAGTAAATGGCAAAAACCTTAACCGTAGGAATGACAATGAGCTAACCAATCCGAAAAGAAAGTGGATAAGGCTTTCAGTATTTGTAAAAGTATATTTCATCAAAATCGTAAACCCGTTTCATTCAATAGACACAAAGGTAAAAGCTTTAATTAACCTTTGGCAGCAAAACCTCGGAGCTGAAACGATGTGCCAACCACACCTCTATTAAATAACTGCAAAAACCATGGAGCCCTTCTCAAAAAAATTACCCAGAAAAAGCAATAAAAGAGCGAATTCAAAAGGAGACAACATTTGAGATTTTCTTAATGTGAATTTTACTTTATGCACCCAGACAAGCCATGAAAAAGACAGTGGCGGAGTGTGTTACTCTCTCACAATGCCCAAATGAGAAACAAGATAAATACCTCAGACGAGAGCAGAGAGCGTCTCAGTAGAGAAACCTTTCGGAGAATCCCTGCCATAGAAAGGTACTAAAGTTTGTTTCTGTAGTTTTCAACCGCAGGTGACTAAAAATTGGAGTATAAAAAGACGGGAAATCCGAAACTACCCAGAAGATAGACTCATAAGAACACTATTTCGAGTGGAAAAGAAGAGAAACGCAGAGAAAAGAAATTCGAAGCGATGAGTTTTTAGGGTTTTAGGTATTCGTTTCCCTCCTTTTTAAGACAATTGTTTCCTCGTTTTGAGTTCTTTTCATCGGGGTTTTATTTACTATGGAGGTTTTTGTCTTGTGCCTTCAAACGGAAATACAAACCGGCTTACGAAACCTTTAAATTAGATTGATTGGTTTAAGTCAAATTTACGGTTTAGCAATCTAAGTTTAAAGAACATTAACGACCATTTACCGACCCAATGTTATCTATTCCAATCAATCTTACAACATTGGTTGTTTGCTTAGGAAATCACGACAGTAGATAAAATTTTATCCAAATTAAGCAAAAATGAAATGGTTGACACAGTTTCTTGTTTAAAGCCAATTGATTTAACCTAGTTCCATACCGAACCAGATCAATTGACGATAGAGAATAAATCGAATTAAAATTTGACCAAAACGACAAAATACTATTGCTCAATCCAGTTCATGACAGACGACAAAATCAGACACAAACCAAACCAAAGAACAAATTTTTAAAAAAATCAAACCACTACCCAAAACTTGATATATAATCAAATAAACCGGACCATGACTCGGCAAATTAAGAAACACAACCTCGGCTCAAAGACCTCACTCTTCTTCTTCTTTCTTCTTCTTTCTTCTTCTTCTTCTTTCTTCTTCTTCACTGTTGCTTACACTCCGGTGGCCTCTCACCTGGTTGACCTTCCGCAAGTTGACTTCTTCCAGACTTCTGTTCATAGAGAAAAGAGCTCAGGTTATCATCAGCCGTCGAATTATCAACAAGAAACAGATCGTAAGGTCGAGATTGAGTTATTGTTAAACCTTATGCCCAGAAGATGACTGCAACAAAGAAAGAGAAATCATCAAATCAGTTTTAAGAGATTTTGATTCTATTTAAGAAAACAGAAAGTAAACTAATCAACCACAAACCACCTTCTTTTTGTTCTTCTTTCCTTGCTCTGGTTCTTCGTCCTCATCATCCTCCTCATCATCATCCTCGTCTTCCTCATCATCATCCTCGTCCTCATCATCATCATCTTCATCAATTTCCTCACCATCGTCATCCATGTCAAGGTCGTCTGCCTCAACAGCTTCACCAGTGAACCATGACACAGCATGCGAGATGATTTTTTCTTTAATAGTTGATCTACAGGTTAAGCAGTGGACAGCTTCAGATCCTAGAACTGAATCAAGCAAAGAGAACTAAAGATGAAAAGAAAGGTACGTACCCAATATCATAGTCGTGCTCCATTTGGCCTTGGAGTTCATCAGCCTGGGCAAAGAATAGATGATCAGATTAACGTTTTAACATTGTTATGTACTGAAAATTAAAATGCTTTTGGGGAGGCCATACCATTTCATCATCAAGATCCTCCTCGTCGTCAGGAACCTGAGGTGGACTAAAAAAGTTGAAGAAACTCTCACAGTCCTCAGTTTTAGTTATTGGCTTTGTGTTTTTGGATCCCTTCTTTGGCTTCTTTTTAAGGATCTTCTGAGTCAAACATTTTCCAGGATACCACTCAATCTCCGTCCTGAACAATAGTAGGGCTCAATAAGACTTCTTTGTCTTAAGAAACAAAAATAGCAAAGACATGATAGAGCAAAAGATTATAACCCAATGGCCTTCTCGAGGATAGGCTCATCTTCATCGATCATGTGATATGTCTTGGTCAAGACAGTGTTCTTGAAGTAAGGGTTCTGATCAAAGAAAAACTCAAGCTTGAACCCTTTTGGTTCTTCAACCCTATTCCACTTGATATCTTTGAGATACTTGAGAGCTCCTTCATCTCGCTCAGTTATCTGGAATCATGAGAAAAAAATACATGAAGATAAAGAGAATGGCCTTTCCATAAACAAAAAAGAGTATCTTTCTAAGTTACTAACGAACCTCGTCAGCGGTAATTTCATTGTTCTTCAATGCAATAAGCCAGAAATCCGGTACTCCTTTCTCTGCAGGAAAAAAATAGATATGCATTTGAAACATGAATTCACCATCATTTGAAACTAAAAACATGAAAAAACTACAGTGTAAGTAACTATAACACACCACCTTCGGCAGCTTTATCATCTCCTTGTTCTGTTTTTACTTCTACTGGTGCACCTTCAACTTCAACCACACCGTTCACAATCTCATATCTCTGTAAGTGAGCAATGCATTAGGAATGCAGAAAACCATCAATATCAGCAATAATCGTACACAACAGAGAAAAGTCTTATTCTAATAATAGGAAGCTAAAGATCACAGAATCAAAGACCATTTTCAAACCTTGGTATACAAAGGCTGGTACAACTTTTGATATTTAGCTTCTAAAGCTGCCCTCTCCTCGAAAAACTTTGCTTCCATTTCATCATATTGATTCTGCGATGTAAAATGAAAAAAGAAACAGATATTATTTACTCCATCAAAATCTCACCAGGGCATAAGAGCCAACCAATTCAAACGAAATGCAAAATTCAAAATCACAATTATGTCCATAATCATCTAGCTGAAAATTCACTCGCCTGAATCTCTCTTAGAACCTCGACACGCTTCCTGACTATCGGACTCAAGTTCTCAAGGACATCTGAGTGTTGTCCAGCCAAATTCTGCAACTTGTTCTGCGCAAAACAGAAAAAATCAGCAAAGCAGAAATCAGTAATAGAGGTTACAAATCGAAAGCAAACAAATTTATATGCAGAGACGATCCTCAAACCAAAAGACTATTACTCTGCATAATTTCACTCAAGTCAATTATTCAAAACACTTAAGAAAAGAGAAAAAAAAACCCCAAAGTAAACCCAATCTCCCGATTTTTAATACCAAATCGTCAGTTAAACTCACCTTAAGAGCATTAACAAGACCCGCTCGATCCTCCTCGTTAAGAGCTACAAAGCAAACAAAAAAAAAGAGAAGCTATTTCAATAAATCTATATAAAAAAACAAGACTTGTTCTAAAGAGATACGATAGAATTATACCGGTAGTGAGATCGGTCATGTTTAAGTTGTCCTTGTCGTTGCTCATCTTCGCAAGAGAAGAATCTGGCGGAGGAAGGGGAAGAGGAAGATAAGAAACCTTAAAACCCTAGATTTTGGGGACAACAGAGAGAAAGAAACCTTATAGGCCGAAATAACTTACTTTATAAATGGACAAAAATATATAAAACCTTATAGGCCGAAATAACTTACTTTATAAAACCTTATAGACAAAAATATTCACATAATTAATTATTTATTTTATTAATATAAATCATATATATATATAATTTATTTTATATTTAAAATAATTTTTGTAAATATTTTAATATTGATTACGAAAATAAATAGATAATCAAATCAGATTATATAAATATATTTAAATTATATTTATTTTGGATAATATTATATATATGATAAATATTTAATTAAACTAAATTTTTTATATATTTTTTTATTAAATTTTTAAAATTTTTATATTTTATGATAAAATATATTTTATGTCAAAATATTAGAGATTTATTTATAATATATTGTCTATCATTTCGTAAATATTATAATAAATTATGTCTTATATAATATTTATCTCAAAATGATCTAATAATTTGATATATCAGTTATATTTATAAATGATACGTCAAAATAAAATTATTTTGTTAAAATAATTTTTAATTAATATATTATAGATGTCTTTTTCTTATTCTTTTCTTTATAGATTTTTCGTAATTTGATTAATTAAAAATGTAAAGCCGTGTTTGGTCATAATACGGTAATACCCACAAAGGCCCAAACCAAAAGTATAACAAACAAATATATACTGACAATTTTTAAATTATTTATTATTTTGATATATACAAAAAATAATTATGGTATCTAATCCAATCGTTGACTTCAAAGTTTTGTTAAAAAAATTATTTATCGTTCTATTCCATAAAATTGTTATATTTTATACCAAATTAATAATAAATGTCATGTTTTTAAATGAAAATCCTACCTTAAAATCCTAAAACAAATCACAAAATCCAACATAAAACTGTAAAACGTCTAACTCACAATTTTAAATTTAAACTCAAGGTCACATATAGTTTTTCATGGCTAATTAGACAAATATTTACCTATACCAATGTTTAGAAAAATATATTAATATGTATAAGAAAGGGAAAATATCATATACACTTAAACTTATATATTTTAAGCAAAATTAACAATCCTAACTAAAAGTAGCAATATTAAAAATCGAATGATCTAAATGGTTTACTGGTTGCATTAGCTTTACATACAAAGGCGGATGCAAAAATTAATTTTGTATGGGTCACATATTAAAACTTTATAAATCAAATGCATTTTTTATAAACTTTTTTATTATTTTTTACAAAAACAAAATAAATTTTGAAATATTTAAATAAATTAATATGCGGCATAGACCGTACTTTTTCTCTACCTAGATCCGTCCCTGTTTATATCCATCGTAAAGGTATGAAGTTCGACTTTACTTTTTTTGTGTGAATGTGTTAAATTTTTTTATGAATATGTTGGGATATTAGATCGACCCGTTATAACCACATAACAAAAAAGATTAAACAATTCCATAATCATTCCCAACTAATTCCAAATCTATAAAATATAACTTACTATTCATACATAACAAATTCTAATTTACTTTTAAATTATAACAATATAACATCTCGAATTACATAATAATTACTAAGTATATTTAACAAATCATAAAACTAATAACATATCTGAATAAAATCTTAACCATTTATACTAAGTCCTAAATGCATTAATAATCATTTCAAAAGAAAAATATATTACAAATCCTAAATTTATTATTAAACAAATCCTAGATTATAAAATTTTATATATTTATTGCGACTTGTGTATACACAAAGTTATAATATTATAGTTCACTAAATCAATAAAAACAAAAAATAAAAATATAACCTGTAAAATTTTAGTGACATATAATTTACAATTATATCATGCTAATTTATCACATCATCATAATATTTTAATGCAAATATTACTTAAAATATAATTAAATAGAATATTTATGAAAATAATATTAGAAAATATTTAACAATATATTATATATAAATTCATAATATTTCAACAAACAAAATATATAACAAAAATTTGAATTAATTAAATATTTATCATATTTACAAATTTGTACTTATTTAATAATATTATATCTAAGATATATATTATTTAAATTAATTTATATAATCTAATTTTATTATAAATATCATTTATATAATCAATATACATGATTCTAGTATTTACATTAGTTAATTTTTAAAAAAAATTCACATTTTAATATTGAGAAAAAAAATTAAGTTAATTAGAGAAAACAAAAACAAAATGTGTATTTGACGAAAATAGTTAAGCTATATTATATGAGAGAGTAGGAAGAAACGAAAAAGACCACAGGCTAAGCGACACGCGCAGGTTTTCTTCTTCTTCTTCTTCGGGTTTCTCTCCCTTTTACTTGCTGAATCAAAATTCCATCGAGATTCTCCAAATTTCTCACCTAATCCCTTCCATTTTTTCCAGAACTCATTTCAACTAAGTCGACTCTACTCCATGAAACCCTAGTTGCTCCGTGTTTTGTTAATCGTCAGTGATTATCCTGCTTACA
Organism: Pugionium cornutum; assembly: GCA_018901935.1. NCBI lineage: Eukaryota > Viridiplantae > Streptophyta > Magnoliopsida > Brassicales > Brassicaceae > Pugionium > Pugionium cornutum. Next base: position 32,670,030 of record CM032160.1, on the reverse strand, counting down.
CTCTCCTTCGCTTGGTGTTTTGGCTCGAGGTAGTATAGAACAGGAGTCAGTTTTTTACTATGGAGCCTCGTATTGGGAGTAAGTTCCGGCTTGGCCGGAAAATTGGTAGCGGTTCATTCGGAGAGATTTACCTTGGTTCGTTCCCTGTTCATTTATCAAAAACACTTGCTATATGTGGTTGCCGTCTGACTAGGTCAATTAGGTAGCAAAGTAGATATGATAAATCTCTTCTATTTAACTATTTTTGGTCCCTTTTGGAAACATTAGTGTCAGTTTAAGTGGAAAATGCTCTTATTTTCAGTTCTGATGACTAAGTCTGAGACTCTTGTGATTGCAGGAACTGATGTTCAGACTAACGAAGAGGTCGCTATTAAGCTTGTGAGTTTTTCAAACTTTATTGAAATTGAAGTTAAAAGAGTCCCAATTTTGGATTACTGGACAGAGATTGGGTTGGATCATGAAAAGCTGATATTTTGTTGTGTCTTGTGCAGGAGAGTGTGAAGACTGCTCATCCGCAACTGTCATATGAGTCGAGGATATATAGAGTTCTCCATGGTGGAAGTATGAAACGTTTTCTGAAGTTATTTCTGTTTTTCAGGATTCTCGTCGGTTATAGTTGTTTGCAGTTATTCATTTCTTAATTATGTTTGTTGTGAAATGGCGAATGCAGCTGGAATTCCAAACATGAAATGGTATGGTGTTGAAGGGGACTACAATGTCTTAATGATGGATTTGCTTGGTCCTAGCCTTGAAGATCTGTTTAGTTATTGCAACAGGAAATTTTCCTTGAAGACAGTTCTCATGCTAGCTGATCAAATGGTAATGCTTTTCATTGATGCATTGTCACTATTGACGCAACTCACACTCACAAACTTGTTTACTATGTCAGATAAATCGTCTTGAGTTCATCCATTCTAAGTCGTATCTTCATCGTGATATAAAGCCGGATAATTTTCTCATGGGTTTGGGAAGGCGGGCAAATCAGGTTATCTTTCTTCTACATAAACTCTTAGTTAGCATTGTTCGTTTGTTTCTACCTTGATTTTGGGATCTCACTATTATGAGGCTTTTTTGTTCTCTTTCTCTAGGTCTACATCATAGACTTTGGCTTGGCTAAGAAATATAGAGACAGCTCAACCCACCGACATATCCCATACAGGTAAGAAGGTTTTGAATATCATAGATTCAGCATTTTCTGCAAATTGGATGTCAGATTTAGATTTTCTTTCTGAAAACGAGTTTGTTATTATATGCATCTTATCATTCAGGGAGAATAAAAGTCTAATTGGGACTCCGAGGTATGCCAGCTTGAACACTCACCTAGGGATCGGTATACTCCCATCGCTTTTCTATAAACTCTCCTGAAAATCGCAGATCATATTCTCTCTTTCACGGAATATTTTTCTTACTTTAATATTCTGTTTATATGTACATTTTATACTTGGTAGAGCAAAGTCGGAGGGATGATATAGAATCACTTGGTTATATTCTCATGTACTTCCTCATGGGAAGGTGAGAGTCATTGTACTTTCTATCCATCTTCTTATCTCGCAGTCCATCTCTTATCCTATTTTCTCGTAGTCTTCCGTGGCAGGGACTGAAAGCTGGGAACAAGAAACAGAAATACGATAAAATTAGTGAAAAGAAGGTTTCTATTTCTATCGAAGTAAGTTCTTCTGATATGGTGCACTTTTCAGAAACTTATGAGTCCATGTACTTTTCGTACTAAAGTCCATGTACTTTTCGTACTAAAGTCCATGTACTAAAGCACTTTCAGAAACTCATGAGTCCAAGTAGAGAAGGTTGATTCTAGATAGTACAGTAACTTTGCATCAATGTATTTTTCAGACATTATGCAGAGGTTATCCAACAGAGTTTGCATCCTACTTTCATTACTGCCGCTCACTTAGGTTTGATGATAAGCCAGACTATGCATATTTGAAGAGACTCTTCCGCAACCTTTTTATTCGTGAAGGTCATTCATCACCTTTCTCCCTCTTCCTCTCAGTCTATTAAGCTCAGTACAGTAGCTTTGATTGACACTAAATTAATCCCAACAATTTTATTGTTTCTTGTTCGGGTTTGTTTGTCCCAGGTTATCAGTTTGATTTTGTGTTTGACTGGACGGTATTCAAGTACCAACAATCGCAATCTGGAAACCCTCCACCTCGTGCCCATGTACACTTTTGATACATTTAATTTTTTGACCCCGTTCATTGTACATATACATATGCAGATGACTAATGCGGGATATATGATGTTTCTACTGTCAGGATGGTGGTGTTGGAACTAGTTCTGGATTAAACCCTGTGGTTAGCAATGCTGAGAAGCGTCCAGGTGTGTATATTTTTGGATGCTTATAGTTCTTTGTTAAGCAAATGCAGACACATTGTAGTGTATATACTTAAAGGACGTGTTTGTCTTCCATAGATGTCCCAAATCAGAGAACAAATCAGGATTTTACCCTGAAGCAGAAGACCAAGAACGAATCTACAATTGCAAAGGACACGGTGGTAAGGGTCTTGTCATGTTTTTTTTTTCCTTCTTGGGTACCTCTTTCCCAATCAGGAGATTGATATAATTTCTGCACTGAATTCTCAGCTACCTGGATCCTTCCGGTTGGGCCGATCAGAAGGATCATCATCAAGACGAGTTGTAGACACAAGTAGTCGTGAACCGTTCAGTGGGGGGAGTGAAAATGCAAACTATGAATCCACACTGAAAGGCATTGATGGCTTGCGGATCAATAACAGTGCAGGCAATGAGACTGCAGCATCGCCACAATCAAATGGAGACGATACTACTACTCGTGTAGAATCCAAAGCAAAGCTCTCGGACTGATTCAGAAATGAAAGCTTTAAGACAAGACCGATATTCACTTTTGTTACTAGCCTCAAACTTCTTGAGAGTATGAAGGTAGTCTATGATTCTTCTGAAGAAAGCCGTTTCTTACAGTCAGAGATTTGATATAAGAGAGAGTCAGAGAAAGAGAGAGAGCTTAGAAGATATATCAATGAGATTTTCGATGTACAGTATTCTTTTAGATGTTTTTTTTTCTCTTTTGCTTGCATTCTCGTGGCAAAAAAGTTGAAAGAGGAGTGGTCTCGTGGTTTTGGACCTTTTGGTCACGACTTAGAAGATATATAAATGATAAAGTTTTTTTCTAAATTTAATATGTTAAAATTAAAATTTTTAAAAATAACATAAATAATTATATAAAAATATTTATTTATTCTAAAAAATTATATATTAATTTAAAATATTTTTATTTGGATTATTTTTTTATTTTAGTATTTATTATTAATTCTTTTAATTATTTTAATCATAAATTTGTGTTTTATTAGAAATTTAAATTAATAAAAATAATATCCTAAATTGATATTTTTTTAAATTTTTGTTTCAAATTTATAATTTTAAATTTTTGTTTCAAATTTATAATTTTAAACTTAAAATTTTAAAAATATCAGAAATTATTTTTTGAAAATATATATTTAGTATAAATAAATTATACATAAATTTAAAATATTATATTTGGATTTCTTTTTTCCAATTTAGAGTTTAATTTTTTTCATTAACAATAAATTTTTGTATATTTTAATATTAAATTTGTGATATTTTTGAAAATTTAAACTAATAATGTTATATTTAGAACAAAAATTTTAAATAGTGTTATTTTGTCAATTACCCAATTAATAATACTAATTTAAAATAAAAATTAAAAAATTCATAAAAAAAATTAAATAAGTGGGTGAATAATATACAAACCACAAAAAGACATAAACAAACTTATAAAAATAATACTATAAAATAGTATTTTTTAAAAAAATTATTCCAAATCTACCATCTTAAAATTAAAATTCTAAAAATAACACAAATAATTATGTAATAATACTTATTTACTTGAAATAAATTATACATAAATTTAAAATATTATATTTGTGTTCATTTTTTCTAATTTAGGTTTAATTTTTTTTTATTAAAATGAAATTTTAAGCTATTTTAATTTCAAATTTGTGTTATTATTCAAAATTTAAACTAATAATGTTATTTTACAACAAAAACTTAAAAAATATTATTTTACAGAATTTTCCAACTTTTAAATGTGTCACAATCAATTTACTATTCAAAAAGAAAAACAACCAAATCCTGAAATTAAAAAAAAAATCAGAACAATATGTAAGAACAGCCTAATAATCTTTCCTTAAAAACCATAGTGGAAATTGCTCAGAAATGATATGATCCTAAAGAGGAATCACTTCTTATACAACACAAAGTTGCAGAAAATACAAAGCCTAAACTAAAATTTTAGTATACAAACAATTATCTTAAAAAGTAGAACTACAAAACATAATATTATTTTTCATTTGATAATTAATACATATTTTTAAAGTACAATTCTCAAAAAAATACCATATTTTATTAAAATATATGCATTTTTATCTCTTTACTATTGAAGCATCATTATTAGAACTTTATTTTTGAGGTTTTATTCATTTCAGTACTGATTCGAAATGGCATATTGTAATCCGTACAATCATATATCTCATAAATAATATTACTTTATTTTTTTAATATTTTAGCACTACAGTTTTATCTCATAAAAACTTCAAATATATATACTTAATAATAAATTTAATTCACGTATAAAACCCAAGAAACATCTTAAAATTAAAACAACACAAATTATGTTATAAAAATATTTTTTTACCATAGATAAATTATAAATAAAATTAAATATTATATCTAGATTTTTTCTTCTTTAAAATTTAATTATTCTTATTAATAAAATTTTTTAATATATTTTAATATTAAATTTGTGTTATTTTAAAATTTTAAATTAACGGTGTTACATTTATAATAAAAAAATTTTAAAAATAATATTTTATCAATTACATGAAAATCTATTTATTTAAATAATAATATTGTTATATGAGTTATGTTCGTTTGTTAAACGTAGGTTTTTGCGGCTGCGTCTGCGACTGCGACAGATTATTGTTTATTTAGCTGTTACAGTTACATACAACAAACGTTTCCGGTTAAACGTTGCGTATTACGTCGTAATTTGTATTCGCATGCGATGATGAAACGAATAAAACTATTATAAAAACTCGACACAATTTTTTTTCTTTTTGAACTTCGAATATTTGCAAATCCGAGTCAATATGAGAGGGGTGGTCTTGTCCAATCTCAGTTCGGCATTCAGACCGATGTTGGTGTTGATGTCATTCACCCACTAATGGTCTGGTTCTTTCGTACTTTACAATTACAATAATGATAGATTTTAAAGTCTCCCCTTCTTTTGTGTTTGAAATTCTCATTCACTTTAATTAGATCATTTTATATAACAATTCTGATTTTAAATTGAAGCAAACCCTTTAACAAAGCAAAAGTTTGTAACTAGTGAATACTTGAAACGTTGGGACCAGTTTGTGTGTAACAAACACATGCATGAACAAGGGAATGTAATAGAGAATCAAATGCAAAATCATTTAATACAAAAATTAGTGCATGCAATTGAACGTTCATAATTCGTTTCCGCATCTTTTTTGGCTTTACTTAATTTACTACAAAACTTTAGTAATATTCGCTTTTATTTCCCTTTGTATATCAATTTCTATGTCTTACGTTTCGATTTTACATTAGTCCTTTCAAAAGATATTTTTTATTCCTTTGTTCTCTGATTGGTGAATCAGTTTGTGTTCTAGAGATCTTTGCTTTCAGAATCTTAATGACTAAACCTAATGCATATATTATTTAATTGATTTTTAGTTTAATTAACAATAATACTTTAAAATAACAATTTTTAAAGTTTTTTTCCAAATTTAGTATTTTAAATTTAAAATTTTAAAAATACCATAAATTATTTTCTAAAAATACATATTTAGTATAAATAAATTATAAATAAAGTTAAAAATATATTTGGGTTCACCTTTTCCAATTTAGTGTTTAAATTTTTTTCCTTAACAATAAAATATATTTTAATATTAAATTTATGCTATTTGTAGAATTTTAAACTAATGGTGTTAAATATCTCTTCGTTTATCCCAGAGCGGTGAAGTTCGTTTCCACTGTCCTTCATATGAAGGTGTTAAATCTTCGTAAGATATTGAGCAATTGGCTCGGTAAGTTGTGATCTACAAACAAAAAAAAATAATGTTATATTTGGAACAAAAACTTAAAATATTGTTATTTTTGTCATTGTTCTTAAATTAATGCATAATGCTTCTTCATTCAATAACCAAATAGATAAAAAAAAAAAAATTTTAATTTGTCGTAACCAAATAAATACTTTGTTGAGAACGAATTTTGTAACTCTTTTCAGTGTGTTGTATTGAGTTTATGTCTTGCATATAATTAACATACGAGATTTAGATTCACGCCATAAAAATATTTATACACATTATAAAAATTATTTATTTAGTAAATATAAATTAGATACATACATAATTAATTACTTATTTGAAATAATTTTTTAAATTTTTTTAATATTGATTATATAAATAAAATATATAATGAAATCGGATTATATAAATAAATTTAAATTGTTTATATGTTGGATAGATACTATTATTAAATAGTTAAAAATTGTAGATGTGATAAATATTTAATTAATTCATTTTATTTTATATTTTGTTTGACTAATTTTTTAAAATTTATATTATGTTGTTTTATCTTGTTTTTATCTTTTATGTCGAAATATATAGATTTAAATATAATATACTGTTAAATATTTGGCTAATATCATTTTCGTAAATATTTTACTAAATATATCTTATGTAATATTTACTTTAAAATATTCTTATGGTATGATACATTTGTATATTTATAAATGTGGAAATAATTTTTTTTGTTAAAATGTTTTTCAATTAATGTATTACAAATATTAGTAAAGAAGAAACAAGAGTCTTGTTTTGGATCAATTATATATAAGAATATTATTATTATATTCAATATTCATAAACGATTACTCCAATATTCTTACATATATGTATATATAATATACTGAAAAAGAGAATATATCTAGATGCTCAAATAATTGACATGAAATAAGGGATTAATCCGACGGCATATTTTGGAAGTTAAACGTAGCTAGTGGATGATGATGCATACATACACCCTCAATAATCCTTATATATAAACCCTAATATAAGAAGCACTTGCTTCATATCATCATATGTTAATAAAGAGCAAATTTTGAATATATATGCAAGAGATTGAGATTAAGGTCTACTTAAAAGAGGTAAGTGACTAACTATAATTAAGGCAGGCGACAGAAGAGAGTGAGCACACATGGCTCCTTTTTCTAGCATGTTTATGCTCGAAAGCTCTGCGTGCTCACCCTCTTCTTGTCTCCCTCTTTCTCTATATCCCTCCATCTTTCTCTATATCTCTCTTTCTCTCTATGTCTCCCTCTTTCTCTATATCTCTCCATCTTTCTCTATATATATATATATATATATATCTCTCTATCTCTCCCTCTTTCTCTCTCTATCTCTCACTCTTTCTCTCTATCTCTCACTCTTTCTCTCTATCTCACTCTTTCTCGTTATCTCTCCCTCTTTCTCTCTCTATCTCTCACTCTTTCTCTCTCTATCTCTCCATCTTTCTCTATATATATCTCTCTCTTTCTCTCTTTCTCTCTCTATCTCTCCCTCTTTCTCTTTTCTATCTCTCCCTCTTTCTCTGTATATCTCTCTCTTTCTTTCTTTCTCTCTCTCTCTATCTCTCCCTCTTTCTCTCTTTCTCTCTCTATCTCTCTTCCTCTCTCTATCTCTCCCTCTTTCTCTCTTTCTCTCTCTATCTCTCTTGCTCTCTCTATCTCTCTCTCTCTATCTCTCCCTCTTTCTCTCTCTATCTGTCTTTCTCTCTCTATCTCTCCCCTTTCTCTCTTTCTCTCTCTATCTCTCCCTCTCTCTCTCTATCTCTCTCTATCTCTCCCTCTTTCTCTCTCTATCTCTCACTCTTTCTCTCTATATATCTCTCTCGATATCTCTCTCTCTATTATGGATTTCATCTTGGTACCTTTTCATGCATGATCCAAGTCTATTATTTAGCAAGATATAATAAATATATGAATTTTGAATGAAACTAATTAAATTGGTCTGATATATTATTATGCCCATAAGAAAAACATTATTTTGAACTTTATATAATCGAGACTTTCCCATGTTTCAGCTATATAAACCCATATGAAGCAGTTCCTCTAACGACCATATATCTCAAGCAAGCTTTCATCTTTACTTTACAAAAGATTTCGAATGATTTATCAATAAACATAAGCAAATGATTAAGAAAATATCACGTAGCTAGATGCAACTATTTAATGATAATTTATATGATTTTCTTTGGTTGATCTTACAAATAATTTATGTTATGTGCAGAAATTTGGATCTAGAAGACTTTGGAATTCACATGACGACTACATATCTCGAATTAAACTTCTACACTTTGATTTAGCTCCAATTAAATACTAATAATTAACATATTTACACGCTTCGATTAAATAAATAAAAATATGAATCGTTTTCTAGACTCTAATAACGTTTATTTAAATTTCCAATCATTAAAACTATATTTTAATAGAAAAAAAGCAAACAAAAATTGGAAATAATGAACTCAAATACAATACTTTAAGTTTATGTATAATTTATTTAGAATAAATAAGTATTACAAATTTAATTTTATGATGCTAGATTTGGAAAAAAAAACTTTAAAATATGCTATTTTAGGGTATTACTCATATTTTTTTAAATTTATATAATATAAATTTTATATATTTTATTACAATGTACTTCTAAAAATAAAATTATTAATAAATACATATTTTATAGTTGTTTTGTTATCTTTGCATTTTTTGATTTAATAATTTTTTCTATTTATTTTATTTAATTATGCTAGATGTCAAAATATAAACTAATAATGATACATATCAAAATTTAGTGCGTTATGACAAATTTTGTATTTGTATTAATATATTAACACATATGAGCATAAATCAATAATAACATATATCGTGATCTTGTAAATTTATAAAATATTACCATAATCATGTCAAACGAAGTTTATATAATAAAATATAGTCGTGAAATAAATTTAATAATTTACAATGGTCATGTTTATTTGTTAGCCGCAGAATCAAATTTATAAAATATTATCATAATCATGTCAAACGAAGTTTATATAATAAAATATAGTCAGTGAAATAAATTTAATAATTAGACAATGGTCATGTTTATTTGTTAGCCGCAGAATCAAATTTATAAAATATTATCATAATCATGTCAAACGAAGTTTATATAATTAAATATAGTTGTGAAATAAATTTGATAATTAGATAATAGTCATGTTTATTTGTTAGCCGCAGAAAGTTTCGGTTGTGATAGATTATTGTTTGTTACTTGCTACAGTTACTTGTGGTTAATCGCAATAGTCAGACGATTTGTCTTGCGTCATAATTTTTTTTAACCAATGATTAAAACAACGGTGTAACAAAAAATCAGCGATTAACCACAACAGCAATCTTCGGCGACAAAAAACGAACAATATCTGCCACAATCACATCCGTAACCTTGACCACAACTACAACTAGCGAGAACGAGCAACGAATAAAACTAATATATAAAATATGAATTTTATAACTTGTTTTGCCAATTTTTTTTGTTTCTATCATTTAAACCTATTTGCTGGGAGTATGTTAATAAATGTAGTTTATCTTTTCTTAGACAAATTATCATTAATTGTATGTCATTTGTGGATTCTCTTATAGTTAATGTAAAATGAATTTAAGTATGCTGTAAATTACTGTTCCTATTTATATATTAGACAAGTCATCTATATCTACGACAACTGCAGGCTTAACTAATAAAGTCAGACAGTCGACAATGATTAAGATATATAATTAGTTATAAATTAATATGTTGTTCTAGTAAACGACCAGTTAATTATTATTTTTAATATTTAATTATTCGGGTATATCCTCATTTGTACTCAGCAGAAATTCACAAAAAAGCTTTGGTCAACTTTTGTGTACATATTTTAAAATAATCACAAATTGTTTTTACTTGGCCAAATAATTATCATATTTACACATATATTTTAGCGCAATCGACAAAAATTATAATTTTTTAAAGTTTTTTCAAATATAATATAACATAAATTTAATTTTAAATTACCACCTTAAAAAAATTTCTAATAAGAAAAACTTAAATTTTAAACAAAAAAAAACACAAATCTAATATTTTATTATATTCGTAATTTATTTATGATAAATATTTATTTTAAAAAAAATAATTTATGCTATTTTTTAGAATTTTAAATCTAAAATGTTAAATTTGAAATAATTTTTTTAAAATGATATTTTACAATATTACTGTATATTATATACAAAATGAATAATTGTACCAGTGTTACACTATTTTTTATTTTTATTTCAAAAATATTGAATTTGATTGTATTTTTTATAACATTATTGAATTATTCATAGACTCATTGTGACTCATAATAAAAAAAATATTATATACATATCAGTTTTTCAATAAAATTGCATGAGTTGAAAATTTTTGTAAAAATTCTCCAAATTTTATAATTTTTTATCAGTGGAGAAAACATTATGTATGTGTAGATATTTCAAATGTGAAGAAAGTTTTTCTTTATATTAGTACTTTTGTTTTCATGTTAAAATTTATAAAGGTTACCGTAAAAATTTGAAATGATATTTTCTATCCTAAAAACTACTATTTAATTTATAGTAATATCACTAAAAACTACGTTTCATAAATTATGTAATTTTGATATTGTTTATTTCAACATGTATTAACTATGTTATCGACAAAACCGATATAGATAAAATCAATGTAAAAATTCAAAACATAGTATTTGCTCTTGAATTGTTATATTTCCGAGGAAGAAAATATCTAAAAATTATAGTGCGACCATTTCAACAGTAATCCATTAGCTTAACTTAGTTATCTTACTTTTATAATAAAACTTATTTTATTTCGTTGAAAGTTCCAACATTAGTACATAAATCACACGAATAAACTAATAATGATATTCTTAATACATCATTAAAAATGAAAATTCTCTACCTAAACCCTAAAAATGACATACAAATGTGTTGGTAAAAAGTCCGGTTCTTCCAAATTCTTTTGCGACAGGAGAGAGCTCAAATGTAAATAAACCCTAATGAGTATTTAACGAGTATAAATACATCACAAAATTAGGTTTTCCAGTAGCACCACTAAGAAAAACGCCTAGAGAAAGAGAGAAGACAGAGAATTCGTGAAAAGAGAGAAAAAAGAGAAAAAAGAGAGATTTACAACATGTTTGATTGTATTGTAATTGTTTTAGTTCTATTTTTTTCTAAAGTTACTTTTTGTAAAAAGGTTCATCAGATTTATAGTGAAAATTTGTAGATATATTAAGTGGGAACTCGGTAATCAAATTGTGTGTCTTTACTTTTAAGCAATCCAATACCAACACCAAATACAATAGGAAAAGATAATAAAATCCTAACAAAATGAATTTTGGAATGACTTTAATTAGAATGATAAATCATAAGTCTTTTGAAATCTAAGTTTATTGGTTATAAAATTTGTAAATCTGTCTTAAAAACTAATATTATATATTAGCGATTTGAAAAATTATTTTTTAAACTGAGAATATATTGGTTATTAATTTTTAAATGGGTAATTGACAAAATAACAGTTTTTGTACTAACTATAACACCATTACTTTAATTTTTCAATAATAACATCATCTAAAATTAAAATATACTAAAATTTTATTTTAGTATAAAGAGTTTAAATTAGAAAAAGAAACTCAAATATAGTATTCTAAATTTATGTATAATTTATTTAGAGTAAATAGATGTTTTCACATAATTATTTATGTTATTTGAGAATTTTAATTTTAGAGTATTAAATTTACAATAAAAACTTTAAAAATATTATTTTATAGTATTAGTCTTTTTTTAAATCTAATTTTATGATTTCAAGAGATTCACATAAAATTACCAAAATCATCTAAAATCTTAACAAAATTCAAATTCTTCTAAATAATTGAAAATTAAGATACTCACTAATAATAAAAAAAACCAGTTGGCCGTCGAGAAATTTCAAATTGAAAGTTATGAAATGAATAATTAATTGTCATCTCCATGACTAAATCCTATCGATTTCTTCCTCCATTTGCCTTAATATTTCTATATGTATTCTATAATTAATAGATTATATATTCAGGACTGCAAGATCCGAATACCAAAAAAATTCGAAAATGGACCAAACTATATTTTTTGTTCCTAGAGTCAATATGATAATTAAATATTATCCAAAACCTAATTATGAGTCTACTTTTGAAATTTGTTATGTACATAAACAATTCTAAAACAGACTATCCAGAGAGATACGAATCTTTGATTAGTTGATTTCGATTAGTAATATTATCAGAAGTAGACTACAATAACCTTTTTTCATTCTAAATTTTAAACTCTAAGTTACAACAATTAATTAACATTATCATTGATTATAATGATTTTTATTTTTAGTTGTTGAACTAATATATCTCGAGTTTGACACTCAAGAATGTCAAAAAAATATTCTAATTAGGTGAAAATTATCATACAAAAATAAAAGTAAAATTTTTTTTTAAAAATGAAAAAATATATTTTATTAATCCTCAATTGTTTTAAAATAGTGAATAATTAACTATGTAAAAAAAGTTGACTTCTGTCAACAACACAGACTTATGCGATTAAATCTATTTCGACTCGTATTTTTTAGGTATTCCTTTAGCTACATAAAATGTATTTTTTCCCGTAAATTATTCTAATTACATAAATTCTATTAATATTTACACATTAAATAGTTAGTTCAAAATTTTGGTTTTAACTTTGGTTTATTATAAAGTTAAAATCAGATTTTCGAATTAAAATAAATTTTACTAACAATTTAACGTGTAAAACATTAACAAAATTTGTATTATTGGAATAATTTATAAAGTTTATATAGTCTATTTAACTAAAAAAACCTAAAAAATATGGATAAAAATAAATTTATTTGTATAAATTCGTGTAGTTAGACGAAAATGAATCCATTTGATTAGATCTTAGTCCTTCAACTATCCAAAAGCTTGTGTCTAAGCTTTAGATATTGATTATTTAAGAAGTTGAGCATCAAAAAATGTATTTATTGTTAACGAAATTTGAAGATTAATAAAATATATATTTTTAATATTCCGTAAAATTTTTAAGTCGGTTAAATTTATCCAAATAATACACATATTTTTTTATATCTTAACACTTGGTCTTGAAATATCCAAACACATATGCATATATATTAATACAATATATTCTTGAGGAGAGAGACCCATCTCTGCAACATCATTTCCCAGAAACAAAATCGTATCATTGCGGTTTACTTGCAACATACGTAAGTAAGTTATTTAGATGGTGGTAATGTTGACGCAAAAGGGTCGAGAAATGAACGGCGGTGGTGAAAGTGGTCCAAAGGTAGAAGAAGGTGAGTTGTTTGTGGCGGTTGCCGTAAAGGGTATCATTGGAGATAAATTAGGCGGCACTGGAAGTCGCCGTGCTGTACGGTGGGCTGTCGATAATCTCTTACATAAGGCTGATCGTTTTGTGATGATTCACGTCATTCCCACCATTACTACTATTCCTACTCCAAGTATCTCTCTCAATCAAACACATTTCATTAATATTTTCAACATGATTATTTGAATAGAATCTGTCGTTTTTGCATTTGAGAAACTTTTTAATAAAATAATTTTACCATAACGTGTTAATAACAAAAATGTCATACTGACGTATTAATACCATAACAAATTTCAGATTAAGTATATAAAAGGGTTTAAATTATTAGAATAATTACAATACATGTCATTGATATTAATTTGGTTAGATAATCAATATATTTTATTCAACTAATCAAAAAATAGTATTACATTTGCAAAAAATAATAATTTTTATTTCTTTAAATTTTTAATACATTAATTTATAAATATTTTCAAATAAATATAAATAGATTTAAGTTATTACATAATCCCTAATATATTATTTGAGAAAAAAATTAAAAAAATAATATTACTCTCAAGTGTTATTAACAGAAATATCATGCTTACATTTCATCATTACTATAAATTTTGAATAAATATATAAATAGGGTTAACTTATTCGAATAATTATAATATATGTCATTGTTATTAATTTGGTTAGAGTATTAATATATTTTATTAAACTAACCAACAAATACTATTAAATTCATAAAAAAATAATTATTTTTTTATTTCTTAATTTATATATACAAAAATTAATGTTAAAAGTAATTTTAAATAAAAAATTTAAATTACATAAATATTTAATTTATATTTACTAATAAAATATATTTTATGAACATTTTTTCCGCGTGGGTATAAATATAGTATATTTGATTTAATTATTATGAGTGCTGATTATTGCAGCCGGAGAGAGATTACCGGTGGAGGAAGTGGAGGAGAGAGTGGTGGAAATGTATGTGAGAGACGTGAAACAAGAATTTGAAACAGTCTTTGTCCCTTTCTTGAAAATGTGCAAGAGTAATACTAATACCAAGGTTGGTTTTTTCATTTTATAATAATTCAGTCCAAATTTAGAAAACTAGAAAAGATTTAGGGCCAAAGTGTGAATTATCTAAATTATATATAACCTTCAGTGTCAGGTAGAGACTCTGTTGGTAGAGTACGATGATCCAGCAAAAGCGCTTCTAAGATTCATACACAAATCAGGAGTTAACAGTTTGGTTATGGGATCTTTCACTACTAACATATTCACACGGTACATTTGCAGATATATATCTCGGTTTGGTTAAATATGTTTCCTGAATTATCTCGGTTATATATACAATAACCGGCCGGTTTTTTTTGGTTTTAGGAGGGCAAAAAGTCCAGGAGTACCATTGACTGTCTTAAGATATGCTCCAGAAACATGTGAAGTATACATTGTGTGTAGAGACAGAATCACAACCAAATCTATGGATCCTTTAATCATTGGGGGTAACAATTTTTATTCAAAAAACGAGAAATTATATTTTTTGCCCTTCTCCTTAACCGTTTTTAACCGTTTAATTATCAGAGCCGTGCACAAGTCCAAACGCAGCCGCGACTGCTCGCGGTTTCCTGAAAGACGGTGCGGCTAGCTTTCACACTGTGCAGTCTCAAACATTATCTGATCCTCGAGAATCCTTAGGTGAGTTTTACTAATTGAATAATACAGTAAAATAATATTATTATAAGTTTTTGTTATAAATTTAGTATTTTAAATATAAAATTTTAAAAATATTATAAATTATTTTTTAAAAATATATATATATTTAACATAAATAAATTACAAATATAATAAAAATATTACATTTGGGTTTATTTTTTCAATTTAAAATTTAATTTTTTATTTATTAAAAATAATTTTAAAGTTATTTTAATATTAAATTTGTGTTATTTTTGAAAATTTAAACTAATTATGCTATATTTAAAATAAAAACTAAAAAAAATGTTATTTTTGTCGATTGTACTTACAAATTTTTATCGAAGTTTTATATAATATAAGAAATGGACATGTGTGGTTAGTCAAAATTTTCAAATTAATGCAACAAAATTTCTTAGTTCTTACTTGTATATATAGATTCAAAAAGTTATAATATTTCCACAATTCATGTTTTTGTTTTTATTTTTAAATTTCCTTACAACAAACCGAAATAGTCTATGACAATTAAAATACATAAAAGCAGGTCATTTGATATAAAGTAAAGTTTCAATTTCGTATAATTTTGACAAACTCAAAAGGTCAAAACTTTTGAGTTAAACCTATATTTCGAAACATATTAATTTGGTAAAGCATATACATAAACTATGATCTCTGTGGAAGCCTGATATATAATGTTTTCTTTCATTTTGGGTGTTGAAGAGGCAGGCACGAGGAGGTCAGTATCGGCTAGGGAGCTGAGATTAGAGGCATTAAGCCTCGCTTCTAGTAAACCCGAAACGCCTCAAAGTAGTAAGGCTTCTAGTGAAAAAGTTCCAGAGGTTATAAGACGACGTGGAGGATCAGATATTCCACAGCTAAATTACTCAGATTTTGATCAAACATGCACCGAACCACAACCGAATCTCGAGAACATCGTTAGAGAACAGAGAGACTCTGATTCGCCACCCGCAACATCTAAAAAATCCAAAAAGGTTGCTTTGATTACTATCCATCTTTTGATGTAATGATGGTAAGAAATGAACAGAGAGTTTGAAAGATATGTTGTTATTTGACAGGTTGAGATTGAAGAAGAGGTCGAACGTTTGAAGAAGGAGTTACATAGTACGGTCGTTAAATATAAACAAGCTTGTGAAGAGCTTTTCTCTACACAAAACAAGGTATATATGTATATATGCATGATGCTTGTCTTAAAACCTTAAACCTTAAACGGCTTGCTTGTCCTCCAAGTAAGCGTTTCTCTTGGGGTTTCTTCTAGGTTCAGGTGCTGTCGTCGGAATGTTTGAAAGATGCTAGAAGAGTGAACAATGCTGTGGAGAAAGAAGAATTGCAGAGGAAAACCGCGGCGCTGGAGAAAGAGCGGCATATGAAGGCAGTGAAAGAGGTAGAAGCCGCGAAAGCGTTGCTTGCAAGAGAGTTTTGTCAGCGACAGATCGCAGAAGTGAATGCTTTAAGGACTTACTTGGAGAAGAAGAAAGTAATCGACCAGCTTTTAGGAACTGATCACCGCTACAGGAAATACACAATCGAAGAGATCGTTACAGCCACTGAAGGATTCTCACCGGACAAAGTGATCGGTGAAGGTGGTTATGGAAAAGTTTACCGTTGTAGCCTTGATAGCACTCCGGCCGCTGTTAAAAATGTCCGGCTAGATACGCCGGAGAAGAAGCAAGAGTTCTTGAAAGAGGTACTTAACTATAACTAAAGGATAACTGGGACTAGAATCTACTGCATTTTAAAAAAATAAAAGCTATATGATTTACTTTTTAGATGTTAGGGTTTAAGATTTTATTAGTTTATTAGGCTTCTGGTTTTGATTTATGTTTCGGTTTGGTATTATTACTATGTAGGTTGAAGTTCTAAGCCAACTCCGACACCCACACGTTGTTCTTCTCCTCGGAGCTTGTCCGGAGAATGGCTGTCTGGTTTACGAGTACTTGGAAAATGGAAGCCTCGAGGAATATATATTTCACCGGAAAAACAAACCGCCTTTGCCTTGGTTTATCCGGTTTAGAGTAATTTTCGAGGTAGCTTGCGGTTTAGCCTTCTTACACAGCTCTAAACCAGAACCAATTGTTCACCGTGACTTAAAACCGGGAAACATCTTGTTAAACCGGAACTACGTGAGTAAAATCGCGGACGTGGGTTTAGCCAAGTTGGTTACGGATGTTGCACCTGATAATGTCACAATGTACCGACACTCGGTTCTTGCCGGTACATTGCACTACATTGATCCAGAATACCATCGAACTGGAACAATTAGACCCAAATCAGACCTTTACGCGTTCGGCATAACCATTCTTCAGCTGTTGACAGCTCGTCAACCCAACGGGCTTGTACACTCGGTCGAAAACGCAGTAAAGAAAGGAACATTAACCGAAATGCTAGACAAATCGGTTACTGACTGGCCTTTGGCAGAAACCGAAGAATTGGCACGGATCGGTTTAAAATGTGCGGAATTTCGATGCCGAGATAGACCGGATCTTGAAGGAGAAGTTATACCGGTTTTGAAACGGCTTGTAGAGACAGCAAATTCCAAGATAAAGAAAGAACGTAGCATTTTGCGTGCACCAAGTCATTACTTCTGTCCCATCTTACGGGTGCGGAAAACCTTATATTACCTGGTTCGGTACATGATTTTTATAACTGGAATATTTGAACCGGTTCCGGTTTTGAGTGATTTGTTCTAATATTTCAGGAGATAATGGATGAGCCAGAGATTGCAGCCGATGGATTCACGTACGAGAAAAAAGCGATCTTAGCGTGGCTTGAGAAACATAATGTTTCACCAGTGACTCGACAAAAGTTCGACCACTTTAAGCTCACACCGAACCATACACTCGGGTCTGCAATTCGCGATTGGAAATCAAGAGTTCGGTTTTCTAATGTCATCGTTAATACTGATTAATTTCTCATTATGGATTTTTCTACTAATTTTTTATTTGGACTTGCAATATTTTTTAGTTATATATGCATGTACATATATATGGTTTAATGTGGTGGACAGAAAAAAAGAAGAAGAGAGTTATGTGGTTTAATTTATGTTTGTAAACCCTTTAAAATGGAAAATATAGTTTTTATTGTATATTATTTGATTACTGTATGAAACTATATGCTGAACAATTAAAAAAATATATGAAACTATCCGAAGAGAATAGAAAAATAGAAACAACTGAGTAGATGATGGCAAAAATGAAACAACATCAAAGGGATCCACGGAAATAGTGTCAGAAGAATCAAACAAAATGGAAACAAGATTCAAATCAAAGATCTTGGATTCACCTATAAAAAAAGATATGTAGCGATTTAACTTATTATCTGAAAAAAAAGCGTCAAGAGAGTTAGAGAACTTGTTAAATTTTTGTTTAGAGAGGGGTTTTAGAAAAAGACCAGTTTTGAATCATTTATACAGAACGTGTCTGAAATGAAGTGATCAAAACACGTGAGGTTATGATTTATTTGGGTAGAATAGAAATCGTTTGAGCACAATTTATTGGTATAATTGTATAAGACCCAATATTAAATATAATTTATAACAATTAATTCAAACAGATTCTAGTGAATAAAAAATATATTTTGCTAGTATTTCACAGTTTCTCCTATCACTCAAAACTAAAAATATTGGAATCTCAACCCTTAAATGCGAATATTTGTAAACTAAACTGCGTCACCAAGAGACTTTGGACTATTGGAGATCAAATTCATTGCTTGTAGACATTTTACTGTTACACGTGTCGGGTCCTTGTTTGTATACTTTTTTATCCTTCGTTTTCCTGAATATAGTAAAAATAGAAAACCAAAATTTCCAGTAATTTCTGATTCCTTTTCTGAATTTCCAAACTTGTACATTGTAATTCATCGATGGAAAAGAGTTTTGTTTTCGTTCTCGCATGCATAATAATTTCACAGTCGATGGAGGGAAAACTGCGAAAGATTCTCTGCATTTAGAGAGAGAGAGATAGAGAAAGGAATCGTTTTTCTCTTGAGAGAAAAAATGGCGAATTGTGAAATGGATCAAGAAGAGGAGGAGGTGGTGGCGAAGGTGACGTCAGCACCGACTTCGGATGTTGTGGAGAATGTGGAAGATGAAGGGTTGGTTTCAAATTCGACATTGGAGAAAGTGGCTGCAGCGAAAAAGTATATAGAGGACCATTACAATAAGCGCATGAGACACATCCAACAACGTAAAGAAAGGTGAATTGGTGGAATTTTGCACATTATTGTGTTTGTTGGTATTCCCAAGAGAATAATAAAGTGATTTTTTGCAGAATCTCGCGAAATGTCTCGTTCGTTTGGCATCTGTTTTCTGAATGGTGTTGTTTTAGGAGTTGATAATGTTTTTGTAAAATAATGAGAGCTCCTGATCCAAAAATGTATATATATACATATATATACGACGGTTTATACTCAAAAGCTCAATGGAGGTTGATGTTTTTGCAGGCGCTTGGTGCTAGAACAAAAGATAGCATCTTTAGATGTTTCTGAGAAAGAACAACTCGAGTTGCTGGAGGATTTGCAGAGGAAAGAGACAGAATATACTAGATTAATGAGGAACAGGCTTTGCGTTGATGATTTCGATCTTCTGAATATTATTGGTAGAGGGGCTTTCGGTGAGGTTAGTCTTTTGGGTTTATGTATCTACGCTTTACTAACTTTGAACACTTGCAGTTGCAGCAATTAGACGCACTTTGATTATTTGTAAACGTGGTATCTTTCTTAGGTAAGACTATGCCGTGAGAAAAAGACAGGCAACATCTATGCGATGAAGAAGCTGAAGAAGTCTGAAATGCTTAGTAGGGGGCAAGTGAGTCTTACATTGTGACCTCAATCTCATTTACACACAAAAAGTTGGTATTGAAGTTTTTAGATACCCTTTGGTTGATCGTTCTAAATAGGTCGAACATGTTAGAGCTGAGAGGAACTTGCTAGCGGAAGTTGCTAGTGACTGTATTGTGAAGCTTTATTACTCGTTCCAAGATCCAGAATATTTGTACCTTATCATGGAGTATTTGTCTGGTGGTGATGTGATGACTTTGCTTATGAGGGAAGAGACTTTGACCGAGACTGTGGCTCGGTTTTACATTGCACAAAGTGTTTTGGCTATTGAGTCGATACATGAACATAATTATGTCCACAGGTTGTCTAACTTTGTAAGGATGTCATTAAGATGAATGCAGCGTTAATTGTGTTTGTCTATATATACATGCATTGAAGGTAAGTCTTTTGCAGGGATATAAAACCAGACAATCTTCTGTTGGACAAGAATGGTCATATGAAGCTGTCAGATTTTGGTCTTTGTAAGCCTCTCGATTGTAGAAACATTTCAGCAATGAACGTAAATGAACCTTTGAATGATGAAAATACAAATGAAAAAGTTGATGGTGATGAGAAGTGCTCGATAGGACGCCGTGGAAGGCGTTGGAAGAGCCCATTGGAACAGCTGCAGCATTGGCAAATAAACAGAAGAAAACTGGTATAGAACAAAACTTTGTGTTAAGTCTTTTTCTTTTAAAGATTGTACTCTTTTACGGTGTGCTTTAAACTACTCCTTTGGATTTTGCATGCTCGTGATTTGAAACAGGCATATTCAACTGTTGGTACCCCTGATTATATTGCACCTGAAGTGTTGCTGAAGAAGGGATACGGTGTAGAATGTGACTGGTGGGTCACCGAAAATATCTTTAGATTATTCTGCCTCCATGATCAGCCTTGTTATCGGTTTATACACATTCATGTAAATGCAGGTGGTCTTTGGGAGCAATTATGTATGAGATGCTCGTTGGTTATCCCCCATTTTACTCAGATGACCCCATAACAACATGTAGAAAGGTCTCTTTACTACTAACTACAGTAATTTTCACATTGTTCTTTATCTCATTTATACCTTTTTTTACTATTAATGCTGAGATAGTTATAAATGGAGGACATGTTCTGTATTATCCCAATGCTTTGCTTTGCTCTGTTACTGTCAGTATCTTCACACCTTTTCATTCTCTCCGACATAAATAGACAGTGTTTGCTTGATGGATTTTAGATTGTAAGCTGGAGAACTCATTTGGTATTCCCCGAGGACACAAGGTTGACACCTGAAGCACGAAATCTGATTAGTAGCTTGCTTTGTGATTCTGAGCATAGGCTTGGTTCTCATGGAGTCGGAGCTGAGCAAATCAAAGTATAGCAAACATTGTTTACTCTCCTCTTGTATTTTTCTTTATCTGTTTACATCCATTTGTTTTTGACAAAACAAGACACATCTTAGGCTCATCCTTGGTTCAAAGATGTGGAATGGGACAAACTCTATGAAATGGATGCAGCTTTTAAGCCAATGGTCAATGGAGAACTTGACACTCAAAATTTTATGAAATTCGATGAGGTGAACATCTGCCATCCCAAGGATTTTCTTTGGTCTCATCACTATCATCTTCTGATTCTTTTTCCTTAGGTGGAATGTCCAAAACCAACAAGAACAGGATCTGGACCGTCATGGAAGGTACAACATTTCTCAGGAAAATCTGATTAATCCGAGGCTTTTCCTCTCTACTTATCGATCTTCGGGACCTTTGTATTTGCTCTTAGGTGAGCATAACCCCTCAAAATATCAATTTTGTGGGCTATACATACAGAAACTTTGACGCTGTCCGTGGCTCTCGCCATTCTTTAGGTGCAACCAACTGTTTTCCCTTCTTCTTCTTCTTCTTCTTCGTTTTCAGATTACACAGTTTCTCATAGTTTCTTGAATATAGATATCAAAGGCAGTATTTCGCCACCACGCTCATCAACTGACTCCACCCGAAGTAATCCTTGTTATTAATATGCTTCGATTCGATTAAACTTCTTTGCTTGATTTTTCTTTTCGATTGTCAGGTGACTCTGCAGTTGATTACACAAAATCCGCAAATGATGATGCTTCACAACAATGATCCAGTCCACTTCTTCTACAAAGCACTTAATTTTCTTTTGATCCATGAAATTTTTACGTAATGTACAGCCAATTTGCTTGCAGTTGCAGAGAGAAGAAAAGATCTTGAGAAATCTCTCTGTCTCTCATTCTTTTTTCCCGAAGCTGCCCAATTTGAGTGAGCCGTTCATGTATTTCTATTGTACGGCCTTTTTTCCTTGTGGCAGTTTTTTTTTCTCGCGCCATTGTTGATTGTTAGCAACATCCCAAAAATCTCCATTTGACTAGCAGTTTTGTAAAATAATAATTTTTAAAATTTTGGTTTGAAAATAATATTATTAGTTTTAATTTGTAATAATAATATAATTTTAAAATTAAAATAAGTTAAAACTTTATTTTAATCAAAAATTAAAATTTAAATTAAAAAAATCTAAATATAATATTTTAACTTTATGTATAAGTATTTAAAATAAATAAATATTTTACATAATTATTTATATTATTTTTGAAATTTTAATTATAAGATGTTAAATTTGAAATAATTTTTTTTAAAAAATACTATTTTAAAATATTAATCTTTAAATTTTGTTATGATCTAATTAGTGAAATATATAAAAACTCATTTAAATGTGATTAGGAAAAATAACTGAAAAAAACTTATGTTACATTCTTGACGAAATGCATTTTTTTCAACCATTATGGACCAAATCACCATACTCAACATTTAAAATCATTTCTAGGTAAAATATATTGTAAATGATATAAAGTTTAACTTTAAAACCAAAAAAACCCTCATACTCAATTTTGTAAACTCAATATTTATATACACTAGAATACTAGATATTTATTTACATTTTCTTAGATGTTGATCTAAAATATAATATTTGTCAACTATAGAAGTAACCAAGAAGAATAAGTGAATGAGTATTTGTACCACCTATACGTTTATATTATTAAATATATAGAACTAGATTTATACCCACGTCATGCGTGGAGAAAAATATTATTAAATTATATTTTATTAGTAAATATAAATTAAATATTTATATAATTTTAACTTTTATTTAAAATTAATTTTAATAAAGAAAAAACTTATTTTTTATAAACTTAATAGTATTTTTTTGTTAGTTTAATAAAATATATTAATACTCTAACCAAATTAATAACAATAGTATATATTGTAATTATTCGAATAACTTAAGCGTATTTATATATTTATTTGAAATTTACTGTAATGATGAAACGTAAGCATGATATTTCTGTTAATAACACGTGAGAATAAAATTATTTTCTTAAATTATTTTTCAAATAATATATTAGGAATTAGACAATAATTTAAATCTATTTATATTTATTTAAAATATTTATAAATTAATGTATTAAAAATTTAAAGAAATAAAAATTATTATTTTTGAATAAAATATATTGATTGTCTAACCAAATTAATATCAGTGACATGTATTCTAATTATTCTAGTAACTTAAACCATTTTATATATTTAAGATGAAACTCGTTGTGGTGTTAACACGTCAGCATGATATTTTTGTTATTAACACGTCATATTAAGGTTATTTTGTTAAAAAAAATTTCAAATAATATATTAAAGATTCGACTCTTCGTATGAATATGATGGATTATCGGATCTGTTTAGGCCCAATAATAACAAAAATAGCCAACTCAATTATACAATTATACAATTATTTAAATTAATTTTTGTATCTTTTGTCCCATTATTAGCTTTTCTAATAATCTGACAATATATTCATATGATCTAATGAATTTATTGTAATTTTATTTTTATTGATACTTGCAACTCATGTCAATAGTATAATAGAATCCCTATGGATTAATGAATTCATCTAAGACCTAAATTTCTTAGCAAAACACTAATTTAGTGATCATAACATTTTAAACAGTAAAGAAGTAAAAAAAAAACATTTTAAACAGTAAAGAAGTAAAAAAAAACATTTTAAACAGTAAAGAAGTAAAATAAAAATTTAAAACAGTAAAGAAATAAAAAAAAAAACATTTTAAACAGTAAACTCGCCAGAGGCTCTTAGCTGCTTCGACCCGGCTCGGCTCGTAGTTTACAGACTTACCCTTACTTTGGGCTCGAAGGCATTGTATTCCTGAGGAGTAAATTCGTAATTTCGATAGTCCTAGTTTCATCGCCGATCAAAAACAGCAACGAAACGTAGCCTTGGTTTCGCTTCCTCCTCTGCTCGAACGTTGCTTGATTTCGATTTCGAGCTCTTTTAAGCACTCGTTGAAACGATCTAATCTTCCATATCTTTGATTTTGTGAACGAGTTTTGTCCTGCGGATTTTTGTTTTCTATTACCGCGGGTTATGATTCAAGGTACGGTGGTTTCGTTTCCTGGTTCCATCTTTGAACTTTGATCGGGATTATAGAATTTTACTTCTGGTAAATTATAGTTGATGAAGCTGCTTACTGAATATTTCTTTTTTAGTTGTTTTTATAATTGTTTCAGTTTTTTCCTAGGGTTTCTAATTATTATGCTGAAAGCATCAATCTTAGGTGATGATTGGTTCAAATCTGTACTTAAGCTTGGCAAAAATTGGGAAATTTATTTTTTATGTTTTCACTGGCGAGGTGATTTAGCGTTCTAATTGTGTATGAACTGAGGCGGAAGTGAAACTTGAAGGAATATTTCAGCAAAAATTCACCTGAATATCAGTAAGGGAAAAATATTTCCTGGAATTAAGATTCGAATAGTTATGATAGCTTAGTTCAACTTTCAAATTTTACTAAAGGTTTTCTTTTGTGAAATTGCTAATTTTGTCAGTTAATGTATTCCGTTAGTCGTGTTAGTTCTTAACTTAGATAGGTTAGTTTCAGTTTTTGGAATACGATTTTCTTTGCTATTGTGGATATGAGCATGGTTCTGGCAGTTTCTGGCAAAAAATGTTCATAATGAATATTTTCTGGCAAATGTTCATAGTGACTGCGGGAAGTAACCAATTTAACCTGAAATCACATAGAGGGCTGGTGTGTTCGTGTATAGTCTATATCTTGGCGTTTTTTACTCTTCTTTGGCCTTTTGAAGAGTTGGACAGTGTAAATATAATGTCTCATTTCACTCTCTCACTTCATTTCATGTTTAAGTCCTACATGAAATATCTTGGGATTTGTTTATTTTCCAAGTATTGGTACAGTTTCCATACTCATGTAAAAGACTTATAGCTTTAATAATCTATTAATTTTTGTTGTTGCTTGCAGGTGCAACGTAACTTACTATTTGAGATCTGGGAAATTAATATTTATGTGTTACAGCTTGTCATGCCCCACTGTGTGTTTACCGTTTACTTTACAATAAAACATAAGACTTTCGAGAGCTGAGAGAATGTCAGCACCTGGGAAGTTTGATTATTCTTCTGGTGGGCTAGATAAGCCCCTATACAGATCTAACTTTGCCGCACAGATGGAAAGATCGAGTAGCTTTCCTGAGTCCATGGAACATCCTGTCCCATGTCATACAAACATGTTGAGGAGCACTTCACAGATATCGCAAACTGATGTAACAAATTTCTTTCAGTGTTTGCGTTTTGATCCTATGGTGGTTGCCGCAGATCACAAGTCTATTCATCAAGGCGACTTTAAGCGACAAGTTAAAAATGCAATTGGAATACAAGGAGATGAATCTCCTTGTAGAGGTTCATTGAAAGGGAAGTTAATTCCATCTTCGATACCAGAAGAGATCAAAAGATTAAAGGCTGGTCTGCGCGAAAACAATGTGAAGGCGAGGTAGTTTAACGACCACAAGTTAGTTGTGTTTGAAGTGCTCTTTGGCTCATTTACTGTTTTTGGTCGCAGGGAGCGTGTAAAAATTTTCAACGAAGCTTCTTCTGTATTTAACAAGTTTTTCCCAAGTGTACCTACGAAGAAGAGGTCTCGACAAGAAGGGTTTTCTAGTGACCGCTCTGGTGATCGCTTGGTATCAGGATCAGGCCTAGGTAAAATGGGAACTCAAGGGCAGACACAGGCTGGTGGTTTTGAGCTTGACCAGAAAACGTTGGATGAACAACCTAAAAGTGGTGGTCCAAATAAGCGAACACGTACTTCCATGGTAATTCCTGATTTTGGTTGACATAAAATCCTCTACTGTATTAAATTTATTAGTTGATATCTTAGTTTGTGCGTGAACAAATAAACCTTATATGCTAGGATGCAGTCTCCTGTTCGCATTTTAATTTGTATGCTTATGATTACTGGAAATGTGTATTTTTGAACAAGTTTTTGGTGAAAAAGTTGGACCGTGACTAAAAAATCTTAGTTTTGGATACGATATAGAAGCTTAGTCATTTAAGAAAATATTTGCCACCAAAAGTAGTAATTTTATTGATTTCGGATTGCATGCAAATTTAAGTGTTCTATCACGGAAGAAATATCGTAGAATTTGTCCTTTTATATTTAATACGTTCTCAACTATTTTGCTTTTTACGCCTATTGTATTATCATAATACTGTTATGACCTGAATATGTTTGATAGTATGAAACCAACCTGTTTTAAAGTTTGGATAGAAGTTTATTATAATTTGCATCTGATTATCCGGGAAGAAATATCGTAGCATTTGTCCTTTTATATTTAATACGTACTCAACTATTTTGTCTTTTATGCCCATTGTATTATCATATACTGTTATGACCTGAATATGTTTAATAGTATGAAACCAACTTGTTTAAAGCATTGATAGAAGTTTATTAAAATTTGCATCTGATTATATTTTTGAAATTTTAGGTTTTTGATAACTAGTAAGTGCGAAATTGTTACTTCTGGAAACCTTAACTTCTTTGTTTTGTGGTTCAGATGGATGTTCGAAGCAATTCCATTGTTCGACAGTCAGCTTCTGTAGACAGAGATAAAGAAATAATGCGGCTGGCAAATCATAATGCAGTTCAGGGTGAATATCGAACTTCAATTGGTATTGATGGTTGGGAAAAGTCAAAAATGAAAAAAAAACGCTCCTGTATTAAAATGGACTGTCATCCTAACTTGGCTTCAAATAAAGTGGTTGATGGTTACCGAGAATTGAAGCAGGGGATACAGCAGAAATCAACAGGCGACTGCCGATCGAGGTTGAATGGTGACTCGAACATGCTAAGGTATGACCTGTTGTATGTACATGATAGTTTTTCGTGCGGTCAACATACAAGGTCCAATGCTGATATTTACTAACCTTATTTTATTGATTGTCGCCATGTTCTTAGAGGTGTGTTTTTCCAAATTAGTTTGCTCATATATACTTATCTAGCAAACTTCCTTTTGAAGGCCTCATATTTGCACTACCTTCTAATATTGCCTGCCATTTGGAGTTAATTAGGAAAGAAAAATCATCAGTGAAACTCATGAAATTTAGTTTATTGCTGTTTATTCTCTTTATTGATTTTATCTGACCTTATAGAAGTATGTGCTGGATGATGACTCTTTACGCTCTAAATAACTTGTGTCTGTTGGGGATGCATGAGTGTGCGGTGTGTAATTACACCGTCAATATCTCCCTTTGTTTTTTCCAACAGTTTTACTGGTGATTTTCTTGAGAGAGGAAATGACCTTGACTCAGACAATTTCTTTAATCCCTTGAAGTGGGATTGATTATGGTTTCAAGGATTCATGATGCTGGGCTGTTCACTTGATTGAACTAATCACTCTGTTGTATTTTCTTCGTCCTTATTTTTTTGCCTCCTGTCGATCAATTGGATTCTGTCTCGTATGATGGTTGTTGTTCTATAGGTTACAATCTCCTGTTTGGATTATTTTTGTAGGCAAGGGGCTGGTAATGGAGCTACTGGGTATGGAAGATCTGACAACCTTTCTCAGGAGACGAGCTTGGCTGGGCATTCCCCACTGCCGAGTGTTGGTTCTGATCATACTTCTTTGTTCAATGAGAAGAGAGACAGCTCCATTGGCTCAGATAAGGAAAGGGTGAATCTGAGGGCCGTCAACAAGTATGTCTTATAATCGTAACACATTTTAATTTTTTTTATCAATCGTAGGCACATTGGTCATAAGATTTCAGTTCAGCATATCACCTTTCCGATCTTTTAGCCACGGTTGTTTCTGATCGTCTTACACTCTGTTGGATTCTTTGAAGGTCAAATAGTCACGCTGTATTCAATTTTTCAAGTGTGGTTTCAAACACAAAAACACATGCTTCAGTTCGAGGGCCTAGGTCAGGATCGGGGCTACCACCAAAACTGTCTCCAGGACTCCATAATACTTCGTCCCCTAGTGACTGGGATATCTCTGGCTGTACAAGTAAGTCTCCACCATTGTCAGGGGTTAAACATCGTATGACATCAAATCGGTCTTCATCACCACCTGTCCAATGGGCCAGTCAAAGGCCACAAAAGATATCCCGTATAGGAAGAAGGGACTTACCCATTGTTTCTAGCAAGGACGAAATTCCCTACTCTCATAATATATCAGATTCTGATTGTAATGACACTGGATTTAGATTTCATAAGAGCTCGCCAATTGCTTCTCCTCAATTGAAACTAAAAGGTGAAAGTAGTTTCCCAGCAGCAGCTTTATCAGAAAGAGAAGAATCTCTCGCCCCTGAGATAAAGTCTAAAAACAAGGGGAAACGGTCTGATGAGGTTGATGGGAAAGCTGCACAGAATACTCCTAAAGTGTCCACCCCTGCTTTTCAATCAAGAAAAACTAACAAGCCTGTGTCAGGCAAAGAGATTGGGGATGGTGTGAGAAGGCAAGGAAGGACAGGTCGTGGCTTTTCTTCTATAAGGTCTCTCAACCCAATGGGCGTAGAGAAACGTAAGAATGCTGGAACAGCAAAACAGCTTGGCAGTGCAAGACCTATTTTTGACAAGAGTGAAAGGTAGAGAGCATTCATATTTTCCACGTACTCTAAATTTCTTTCTCGTGAATTAATTTTTTTTGGACTCCATATCTCATAGATTTCTTCGTGAGTTCTGTACAGTAAGGTGGGTCGTCCACCCACTAGGAAACTATCTGATCGCAAGGCTTACAAACGTCAGAGAGCCACAGCAACAAATGCTTCAACATTAGATTTTCATGGTACAACAAGTTCAGTTTAATAAAACTTTGTTCTTTTGGCTGGATTTGTTTTATGTTATTCCTTTATTTATTGTTTGGTTACTTTTATTAGCCGGTTCAGATGATGGCCATGAGGAGCTACAAACGGCAGTCAACTTAGCCGTAAATTTGGGTAAAATATTATTTCCTCAAGACTTTTATGTTGTACACCCAACTTTTGTTTCTTAATTTAATTGTCTTGTCATTGATGCAGCTCAGAATTTTCCCAATTCTTTCTGGAAGCAAATGGAGCGCTACTTTTGCTATATATCTGATGATCATATCAATTTCATGAAACACCAGGTGATACCTTCTATTTCATTTCAGATCTCATAATTAAGTATTTGACGGATATATTCTTTTGGGTCATAACTATCGCACCCGACCTCCTGAAGTAATAGTCTATGGGTTTTTTTCTTCTCCTGGCTGAAGTCTAGTTGGTTAAGAATGTGCCACAAGGAAAATTAGTGTTTATTCTTATATTTGAATTTCACTAGGCATTGCTACCTAGGTATCTGTCTGCACACCATGTGGGGAAATGAGAAAATCTGAAAGTAGGATAATCATGTCAAGTGTCTGTCAGATTTGTTATCATATGTGATTCCATAGATAGCAATATTTGCGCTATCACGGAAACGAATTGGATGTTAACTTCAACACACTTTAGATCGTCAGTAATGTATTGTTTTGGTCCACTCTTTCAGGGAGAACTCTCCTTCATAGGTCCTTCACCCATGCTGGCATCCTCTGACTTTGATAGCCACAGTTTATTTCCTGACGAACGTGCAACTAGCAGGGCTGATTCCAAGGCTTCTCCACTTTACCAGAGATTACTGTCAGCTTTGATTTCTGAGGACTCGATGCGTGTAAATGAAGATTTACAAGTTGATGGATTTGGGGGCATGCATGATCTTGACGATGACTCAGAATTCAGTATTCTAAACAATATGGAGTTCAATGGGTTTAAAAACAATAAAAGGCTGGAACTTGATGAATCAGAAGATGATGGGCCTGCAATTCTGATCAAGGGTGTTAAGTCAGTCTACAAATGCAATGGCAAATTTTCAGATAATTTACCCAGTGATTTCTTGGACATTCAGTATGATAAGTTGGGGATAGATGAAAAGATTTATCTGGAAGCTCAGTCTATTGGAATATCCTTAGAACCAATGGTATGCAGTCTAGTATTTTAGTTATTTAAAAACTTACTGCTATGTAATTTTGTTCTTATTGCTTGAAGTTTCTTGCAACTTGATATGCTATTTTTTGTGTTTTCTTACAGCCTAGTATCTCAAACGTGGAGGATGATGGAATTGTTGACGAAATTGAAAATTTGGAGGAAGCCATATGCAAGGAGGTCTCTTTCTCATCAAATACTACATTGATCTATTATGGTTTTGCTTGTCTCCCTTGCTGGTTATTAAGTAATTTAGGTGAATTCTCAGGTTTCTTAAGCAACCGGACAAAAAGCAATATATGTGTTTCCCATGTTTACTCTCTATAAAGAAAACACCGTTTGATGGTCTCTATTTTATTTTTTCAGGGCTCCAAGAAGAAAGAGATGGTCGATAGGCTACTAAAGCCTGCCATAGAGATGACAGAAATTCATCGGAAGTATGAATTTTCCCTTAACCCAATTTTTATGCACGCCTGTGTGGATCTGGATTATGAACTGATGGTTTTGATCTGTATTTCTTTCCTTTGCTTTTAGGGAGTTTGATCAGCTTGGTTATGATAAACTAATCGAAATGGCATATGAAAAAAACAAGGTAAACTAATTGTCCCAAAATTGGCTCCTATGGAACCTTTTTGTTTTCGTTGTGTTGCCAATGCACTTATCTGCTTACTTCAAGGTTCTTGGTTGATAAATCTGTCTCGTTTCTTTTACAGGCAAGTCGGCGTCATCACACCATTGGTGGAAAGAATTCCAATAACAAGATATCAAAGCAGGCTGCATTGGCTTTTGTTAAAAGGACGCTTGACCGATGCCATCAATTCGAAAAGACAGGCCAAAGCTGCTTCAGTGAGGCTGAAATTAGGGCTATGTTCGTTGCCAGGTTGGCAACAGTAGAAGATACTCTCACTGAAGAGTATAATCCATCGACTTCAAGTACGATCTATTGCCTAACTAAGTAACAATTCTCTTTTAAGTCCATATATGAACTGCTCATTTATATCCTCTTTCTTTTCCCCGACAGCACCAATTGGCTCGCAGCCAAGCTCTTTGTTGGCACGCATTGGGCAAACCTTGGAGGACTATGCCAATTCTTCTGATGCTCTACCATCTGAAAATGCGTTACTAGAACAAACGACAGGGAAAGAAGATACAGCATGGTCCAATAAGGTCAAGAAGAGAGATTTTCTGCTTGATAAGGTTGGTAGTGGGACACAACTGTCGAGTAGTACAAAGGGGAAGAGAAGTGAGAGGGACAGAGATGGGAAAGGGCAGGCTTCATCTAGAAGCGGAACCAATAAGATCGGCCGACCTTCCCTGTCCATTGCCAAGGGTGAAAGAAAACCAAAAGCAAAACCTAAGCAGAAAACAACTCAGATATATTCATCTGTTAGGTTCCCAGAGCAACCCAAAGCACAATTACCCAAATCGAGTGAACCAAATACCGAGTATAATAACTTGGAGACATTGGCGGACACAGAGCCAATTCTTGACTTATCCCAGCTACAAATACCAGATGATTTTGATGCACAACCAGGTGATATTAGCTCATGGTTTAACTTGGATGACGAAGCAGATTTCGACATCCTGGAGCTTGGAATTCCAATGGATGATCTCTCAGGGCTGAACATAAAGTTATGAGGTCACCTTTCCCTCTCACTCTATCTAATAGCTGTATAGTCATGTTGGTTATACTAGTTAACAACAACAACATAAAAGGATAAGGTAAAAGAAAAGTTTTGCTGCACTGAATGGATAACCATTACCGGAAATGGGTTATTCGGGAGTTAGGTCCAGAAAATTAGATGATATAGATTCTTTTCTTCATCGATCTTAGGCTTCTTTTTTGTCTTCTTACAACTCCTATATCGCGGGGAATACTGGTTTTACTTTCTTGATGAATGCTTAGGTTGATAGTTAAACTTCCTGCTGTAAAAAAACTTTTGTGGCAGAAAGAGGAAAAAAGGAGTGATAATGGTGATGATGTAGTGCTATATATTAACATATAAATGGAGAGTTCTTTTTTGTTCTTTGAGTTTTTTTTTTTGTAGCTTTCATAACTATTCTCTCTATACATACATTTTATGTGCCTTAATAAAATTCAGGTTCTCCCTCTATTAAAAAGGTCACCCTGTATACTGTTTAGTCGGTCATCATGATTTTGATTTATGTTTTTAGTCTTTGTTCGTTTGGTCACTGCACGTGGCTGCGATTGTGGCTGCAGTCAACACTGTGGCTGCGATTTTGGTTGCGGTCAACACTGCAGTTGCGATTTTGACTGCGGTCAACACTGCGGCTGCGATTGTAGCTGCGATCAAACCTGCGGTTGCGACTGCGACATATATTGTTTATTTGTTTGCCGCCGATTGTTGCGGTTGATCGCAGATTTTTATTTGCACCGTTATTTTAATCAACGGTTGAAAAACTTTGATGTAAGACACAACGTCTAACTGATGCGTCTGCTATAAATATATACGGCAGCTAAATAAACGAAAATAACCTTTGTACGTGTGGGTACGTTCTTTCTCTATTTCTTTTATTCGTAATGTAAACTTGAGATGCAAAGAAAAGAAGAAAAGCTTTGTTTGATATTATATAATCGACATGATAATTAAAAAGTTTCGATTGTTGTCTTTCTTGAGTAAGCTATCTTTAGTTGTATCTCTGTTTATGCAGTCTGCAAAGGGGTTTAAATTTCGAAAACTGAATTTTGGAGCCTATCAAGAAAATAATACAGTAACGGTAACGAATCAATGGCCAAAATATGACGAGCAAAATCCGATTTGAGTCAGGGATATGTTACAGTTGCTTGTATGAAGAATTCCATTCAATCTTTAGCAACAAGTTTCACGTACTTCCCATCAATCGTGAATCTGGAGCTCGAGTTCACCTACAAACAAAAAAGACTTTAGAGTGAACATCTTTTCCAAACGGAGAATAGACCATTGTATCTTTAACTGCCTGACCTTTAGCTCTAGCTCCGCATTGACGTCAGATTTATCTCTAGTTATGCCTGAATCCACTAGAGATTCCAGAACAAGCTTCTTCAGTTTCTTCATCGTCAAAGGTTTATCTTTGTTCTGTATCAGTTAGAATTCATACAAGTGTCACATTATGTAGTCTCACTGCATTGGTAATACTGGATACTTAAAGCTGCAAGAACGAGTTTTAAGTCAGAAACCGAAATTCAGTGAGTTGATTATATACGTACCGATTTCAAGGCCTTTGTGATCAACTTCTTCCATTTTATTTTCTCCTCATGGTCCTGCTTCTTTGCTTTCTTTACTTCACTTTCTTTTGATTCTTCGGCTTCAACAACCTCTCCGTTACTTGTTTCATCTCGAGACTCTAGCTTTCTCTTCTTTTCAGCAGGCGAGTCTCCGTTCACAACAACCAAGGAGACAGGTAAATCTACTTTCTTGTGTTCGGAATCACCATTAGAAGCATTCTCCACTGTATCCACCATGGATTGTTCTGATTGTTGTTTAGCATGGAACCCTTTTGCTTTTGCTCGGTGTTTCTTCCCATCGGCATGGGCAAGCAAAGTCTGCTGGCTAGTAGCATTTGTGTTACATAAGCTGCAACCAATAAGATAACTACTCAAAACCATAAAACCTCAACACAAGATAACTCCAACAACAACAATACATTCTTTTTAAAAGTGTATACATTAGCTCTATCAACCCAACGAAATATAGATAACCAGCTTTATTTTGCACCTAAACAGTTTCGAAGAACCTCAAATACATTAAACTGCATTCATGTATAAACCAGGGAAATGGAAAGAAAGTCAAAAGAAGTAGATACCTACAAAACCATGGATAGCGATTTGATAAGCCGACATTTATATCAAAGTCGAGCTGTTGCTTCGAATTGTCCTTTGTCTTTGCAGGTGTGCCATTAGATGGCTTTATCTGACCTTTTGGACCATACTTCTCCTAAATACAGGAAAAAACAAAACCGGTTCTTCGATCACGTAATCCAATACATAACCAAAACCTAAAATCTAAACAAATTTGTTCCATAGAATGCACAATCAATAACAGATGAACACAAGAGCAGAAGAAGATTGATAGAAATGGTAAATACGTACAGCTTCGGTAATGCACTGGTTATGTCCTTGTACACTATCCTTCCCAAACATTTCTCCACAGTCAATGCACGATAACTATTGATTGGCATCACAAAAGTGAAGAGATTAACAGCATAATCATTTACAGAGATCCCATTTAAAAAAAGGCCTAGAAATTTAAATCGAGACCTTTGTGGCACTACACATCCTATAATGATTCGGGAGCTTTGGCTTCTTCAGATTCTCACCGCAGTCCTCGCATTGAAACCAAACCATCGTATTCCTCTTTGGATAATCGTGAAATCTGCGGAAGAATTTTGCAGCAGAAACAAATTCGAAACGAGGATCGGAGGTTTAAGACCACTACAAACTAGGGTTTTAAAATTTGTTGACTAAAGGACTGTTTATCCAAGTGCCAAACAACGCACTATTTTGGGATGCTTTAAAACGACATGGATTTTTAATTTATAATGATTAGACGGCCTGATTTCATTTAGAATCCGTTAATCGGATTGGTTCTCATTCTTTTTCGATTTTGTTGGAGGTGGGTTATGCTCTCTAAGTGGTTTGAGCTCTCCCCAATAAGATTTGATCCATTATGACAAAAATCTAATGTTAGAAAGTAGATGCATCATTATCAAGGAGTCGTCGGAAAAGCTTAGTGATACGTTCGATCTGGTCAGCTATCAAAGGCGGCAGTGAATATCCATAGCAAAAACATTTATGAGTATTAATGACAAGCAATTATTACAACATTGAAAATTAGGCGAACTGAGTATATAAAAAGGAAAGATCGCGTCATAATCAGGAGGACAAAATTAATTAGTTCGCAAGTGCTTTCATCATAGAAAACTATCTAATTTGTAACCAAACTGATTAATAAACCGTTCAAACCTTTTTTTTCTCTATTAAAAATCTAAACACTAAAAGTTGATCTGCCAAGTTGTGATCTAAGAACCGAAATATAATAGATTTTAGATTTGTAAGTGTCATTCGAGATAAACTATAATTCGGTTCAATAATTCAGTTTTAATTTATTCGGTTGATTTCAGCTCAGATTCTATTCAAATTTGAAAAAAGGTTATAAATTTTAATAAAGTAAATTTTAATATTATGTTTTGTTTAATTCAATTAATTTGATTCAGTTTCCAAAATTTCTAGTTCCGTTGGGTAATTCAATATGAATATTTCTATTGTATTTGGATTGTCTTATAGTTTAGTTCAATTTCAGGAAATTCCGTTCAATTTGAAACGGTTCAATTCGGAGTTTTTGCCAATCATAATCTGAAAAAGGAAAACCGAACCGAAACAATCTTGAAGCTTATAAGGCACGAAACAATTTTAGCAACAGATCTCTCAAAATAAGTCTATTGGATAAATCCAAAAATTCCCAAAAATACAAGATTAATCGTTAGCTTAATCTACTAAACTAGATAATCTCAACATAATTAATATAAGAGAACAAAGCATTAACAATTTTGATCTCAGCTACCTCAGATACCAAGTACGTTCAACATTACCAAAATATTGCCCTGTCATGCCCACATGATTTGATGAGACCACAGATCTTTGGTTCGTCAGACCCGACCCAAACATACAATAGTTCGGTAGACCATTAACCATTTGATTACCCCTTAATGCACCATAAATCGGGTCAAAACCATGAGGCTGAGAGTGTCCGTATAAGGGTATGTTGTGTCCAAATATCTCCATAGTCGGTTGCTGATTTCTCTGCTCGAGTACATGTCCGTGAGCCAGTTCAAGCTCGGGCACTGCCACATCACTCTGACTAGCCATCTGAGATGGATCAATCTTCACTGGTTCAGCCATATCTTCTAGCTTTCCAGCCCCACACGGCTTCGTTGATACTAGGTTACATACCACAGTGCGGTTATACATCCTTTTCTCCGGATTTTTCAATGCCTCTCTTGCGCCCGTCCGTGTTTTAAACACTACGAAACCATACCCTTTTGATCTTCCCGTGTCGTTGTCCATGACCACCGAGCATTCCTCTATCTCCCCATAGGACTCAAAAGCTGCCTTGAGGTACTCTTTCGTTGTCTCCCATCCAAAACCTCGCACAAATATTTGGCGCTGAGAGATATCTCGATCTGCTAACTCACGAATGGTGGACATCAATCGAGAACCCTTCTCGGCAGTCTTGTATACAAGGTTAACAAGCTCTTCCTTCGAGTAAGATACCAATAGAAATTTCATGTCTTCCTTGTCGTGCTCAAAATCGGAGTCAGACTCGGTCTGCTTCTTCTTTCCCTTTTTCTCTAGGTCTTGTTTCTTGGCTTTCTCTGATTTGCTGTTTCTCTCACCCCGTGCTTTCGCTTGCTCGACCTGAATTACCTTCCCATTCCATGTTTCATCGACAATCTCTAGCTTTCTCTTTTTGTTAGCCTGTGAATATACATTTCCAACACCTGAGGAGACATGCAAATCTACTTTCTTCTGTTCTGAATCACCATTAGAAGCATTTTCAATTGTACCCTTAGTATCCCTTTTGAATTTTCCTGATTCTTGTAGTTGATTAGCATTGAACCATTCAACTTTTTCCCGGTGTTTCTTGCCATTGGCATGGGAAAGCAAACAAAGCTGGCTCGTAGCATTCGTGTTACACAAGCTGGAACAAATAGATATATACATATATATTCAAAGCAAGTCTTCTTAAAAACTAACAACGAGAGAACTGTTAAGAACAAACACAAAATCTTTCATATTTATCATAGTACAGAATCAAAGCGAAGTCCATGAAAGCATACCAAGCCAAACCAAAAGACCTCCAAAATCAGGCACATATACGACACCCCTTGATGAGTGATGCATCTCCAACTTTTTAAACAAAGTTTTCATAAGCTTTTTAGTTAGATAAGGTGTCTTATAGTCCTAGAACGATATTATTATAGTACTAAACAGTGTAGATCAATCTCAATTATTTCATAATTATGGATATTTCTCTCCACTAACATATCACGAATTTCACCTAAAAAGGAATATCCATTTTTCACTAGTTGACATAGAAAATGGCAGTGGAAAGGTGAAAGCTGTGAAGAATTTGATTACCTACAAAACCATGGATGACGACTGGATAACCCGACATTTACATCAACTTTGATCTGTTGTGCAGCATCAACCCGTTCGACATTTGCTCGGTGTTTATTCCCAATGGCATGGGATAGTAAACTCTGCTGGCTGGTAGCCTTTATGTTACACAAGCTGAAACCAAGTTAGATAAAATTCAACACATGTCCTCACAAAATCTCACCACAAGCGAACACACACCAAACAAAAATAGATTTTGAACAAAGTATCAAATACTTTTATTAAAATCCAAAGAAAGTTAGATAATGTCCTTCATCAATCAGTTTTATTGTACTCTTACACAATATAGATCAATAACGACTATTTCAGGAAAAAATAATTCGTCACAGAAAATGAAATGAACAAAGATGTGAATACCTACAAAACCATGGATATTGGTTTGATAACCCGACAGTTATATCGAAATCGGGCAGTTGGTTCGAGTTGTCCACATATACTGTTGGTTGTTCAAACTGCTTTCGTTGCTTAGCATCAAATCCTTTTGCATTTTCTTGGTGTTTCTTTCCACGGACATGGGAAACAAAATCCCGCTCACTAGTAGTCTTTGCGTTACATAAGCTGCAACCAAATACATAATATTCAAAGCATGTCCTCATAAAACCTCACCACAAGAGCATTTTAGACAAAATCTCCCTTACTTTTATCAAATTCGGAAGAAAGATGGCTAACGTTTTTTTATTGCGCTCCTAAACAATGTAGCAAACCTCAAGTAGAGAATGAAAAGAAGGCTAAAGATGTGAATACCTACAAATCCATGGACAATTGGATAACCCGACATTTATATTGAAATCAAGCTGTTGTTTCCAGTTTTCCTTTGAGTTTGTGAATGTGCCATTAGATGACCCCTTTGGACCATATTTCTCCTAAATATAGAAGAAAAAATTAATTCTTCAATCTCTTCAACAAAAACACATAGCAAAACCTAACAAAAAAGACTTAAACCAACAATTCCATAGAATACAGAATCATATCAGTAAACCATCAGGGATTAGCATCACATAGAACAAAACAGGATTAGCAGATTGATAAAAAAAATAGCAGATACTTACAACCTCGGTCATGCACTGATTATGCCATTGAACACTGTCTGGCCCAAAGTTATCTCCACAGTCAATGCAAGATAACTGCTAACACCACAAAAACGAAAAATTACCAAAAGAATCATCAAAAGGGTTTCAATTAATTTTTACCAGAAACAAACGAGACCTTTGTGGCACTACACATACTGAAGTGCCTTTGGAGCTTTGGCTTCTTCAGGTTAACTCCACAATCTTCGCATTTAAACCAACCCATTCTTACGATATCGACGTAAAATGCTTGCAACTTGAGTTTGAATTTGATACCAAAGAAAAACTGAATTTGAAACCCTTATGGACTAGAACCATCGTTGAAAGAGTTTCTAACTAACTACGTGATGTTTCAGAATATTAAAACGACACGATTTCGTTTTTTCTAGCTAGGAAACGACCTAATTTTGTATTGGATATTTTTGTGATGGATAATTTTTTATTGCGTTTGGGAATTTCCCAAATTTGGGCTATAATAATTAAGACAACACTTGACAGAAGAAAATATGAAATCTTCATGCATTGATTTGAATCTGGATTTGTTATCATATACATATGAGTTTTTTTTAATGTGTATGTCATGCAATGATATTTGCTATCTACTTACCAAAGCAAGCATTGATCAAGACTGGTCATGTGATATTCGGTTCAGTTTCGGTCAGTTATTTTTGGTTTTTTTGGTTGGTAAGATTAAAAATTTATTCGGTTATTTTTATATTTTGGTTCGATTTCGGTTCGGTTATA
Source organism: Pugionium cornutum (assembly GCA_018901935.1). Classification (NCBI taxonomy): domain Eukaryota; kingdom Viridiplantae; phylum Streptophyta; class Magnoliopsida; order Brassicales; family Brassicaceae; genus Pugionium; species Pugionium cornutum. The sequence continues at coordinate 32,630,642 of CM032160.1, read as the reverse complement.
CCTTGGTTTCGGCCAGTTCTGTTATAAAATTTAAAAATAAAAAATAATCGAAATAACCAAAAATAACCAAAAATAACCAAAATAACCAAAAATAACAAAAAAAATAACAAAAAATAACCAAAATATCCAAAATATCCAAAATACTTTCGGATAACCGAAAATAACCAAAAATAATTCGGATTTTTCAGATATTATTTCGGTTTTTAGTTCGGTTTCGGCTAGTACCTAATAACCATGGTTTTTTAAAATAATATGCGTTCGGTTATTTCTTTATAACCAAATACCAATCAAAACCTGTTTTTCAGTTCGGTTTTTATTCGGTTTATTCAGTTCGGATTATTTGCCTTGGCCAAATCAAGACTATGATAAAATTGAAATTTTACTTGGATCTGCAGATTTTCAAAACTGAATTGGCTTCTAAGCTTATCATTCTACAATTAATTTGTTCACATGTTTGTGTAATGCTTGCTAACATATTACCATACACTTTAAATGGTACAATTGTAGCCACTGTCTCGAGCGTCATGGGATCTTTAGATGAAAGTGGATACTTAAAAAATGAGCAATCACAATGACCACTAGGAGGAACCGGTGTTCGTGTAAACCATCTTGCTACTGTTTCAGACGACAAAGAGTTTACCGTTCTATGACTTCTTTGATTCTTGTTTATGATCTATACATAATGTATAATGATAGTATCTGTAGAAAGGATGTTACGGAAAAATTGTTATCAAAATTTAGAATATATAGAAATAAAATCAATCTTCCTCATGAACTTTCAAATGAAGCAAGAAAATGGTACAAAACTCTCGTCAACGCTGCTTTCTCTCTCTCTTTCTTCCTCTAACCTCCCTAAACAAAACTCTCTGCATGGCCGTCGCTCCGACGTTACCTTCACTGTGAAAACAGCAGTTATAAACAGCAACTGCATTTCTTCTTCTCCAGTAAAAACCACAATCTAAGTGAAAATGTCTTAAGGTTTTGATTCAAAAATATCATAAAATTAAAATTAAACTTTAGATCTTTAAAACTAACAATAAATTTAAATCCAAATATTTAATTTTTAAAACTTTAAAAATCATTTTAAATTGTGTTATTTTTGAAAAATAATCTTTTATTATATTAAAAAAATTTGTGAGTATTTTTGAAACAAGAAAAAATATTTTTAGTGGTATTTTAGGATATTTCTTTATATTTATTGTTGTTAAATAATAATGTTTAACCATCTTATAGTACTTGAGTGATTGTTAGGATTCATTTTATTAGTATATATTAAAGTTTGAATCCTTCCAATTGCGATTTTAATCATGGATAATTAGTCATAAACATTTTTAGTGAGATTTTTTAATGAATTTCGTGGGAGTAGTTTGAATTCCGGTGTATAGAACAACAATTTAATTTGTTTCAAGGTATATAAGTTAGTTTGCAAATCTTCTCGATCCCACTAAGACTAGGATTTCCTTTAAATCTTTTTTTTTCGATTTCATTTAAATCTTAAGAAGAAGTAAACAAAGTTATAAACTTTTTTCCTACTGGTCATGATCCTCCTAGCCGAAGACATAAGTGGTTTTTTTAGTACATTGCAAAAATTCATAATAGTCCTCTTTGTTGCATCGGTTTTGTTTACTAGATACTTACTTTTACTATAGTATCGTTCGTTTGTTCGTCGTATGTGGTTGTGGTTACGGTCAACACTGTTGTTGCGACTGCGAAAAATGTTGTTCGTTTGTTTACCACCAGAGATATGATTATAGTTCTATCACAGATTTTTAATCGGACTAATGTTTTAATCATCGGTCAAAAAAATTATTATGCAATACGCTACATCTACCGCAAATATTTGCGCCAGATAAACTAACAATAATCTAACAACCGAAACCATAGAAACCTGTTGTTGACCTATAAAAATGATCTTACGTCCTCGCTGGCTTATTTATGAGATGCAACTCTTAGAGTTTAAAGTTTAAAATTTTGTAATAATTTGAATATTTTTAGTGATACTCTAAGAAAAAACTATTACTGATATTTTGTAACATTTTTTGGGTGTTTTTAAGAATCGCAAAATAATTTCATCTACAAAGACTGACATTGCTTAGCATTTCATGGTTTTCCTACCAAAAAGGTTTAATACCTCTAGTATTTCTATATAATTCTGGTTATTTCGTCGTTCTACTATTCACTAAACACACCAATCATTGCCTGTAATTAATTTGGACTATTTGTAACATGCATAAAGTGTATGTATATATATATCCAAGACTAATAATCTAACATAGTAAAAATGAGAAATCAAAAGAGATACATATCAAACATGGATCATTTTCAAGTGATGTAAAGTCACACTAAATAGAAGAAGTCATTGCTTTTAAGCAATATAGAACTTTCCCCACAGACACACCCTATACATTGAGTCAGAAACAAGAGACCGAGATTCATAAGGGTCTAAACAGATGGTATGTTTGAGAAGGAGAAACCTTTATATCCTTTGTAAGCGTAATACGCAATCCGTGTATAGTAAAACCCTGGGATAAACAAAAGACACCCGAGGACAATGAAGAAAATCCCTGTTTCACCACCAAAATCAGACAACAAAAAGAGAGAGGAGTGAGTCTTTGGTAATCATTAGTCCAATAAGTTTTCTTGAAATAAAGGTTGTGCCTTGTTTTACGTTCTACAGCGCACTTGCTGTATACTACCTCAGTGTTTTTGTTTAAGGAGAGAGAAGTGACAAAGAATCCAAGAACAAGTTACATAGAATGATCATTTATTGATACAATGAGAAACAAGTGACTGTTTCTTGCAATGGTAAGGAAGATATCTATTTTACTATACAAAGAATCTGATGCAGATGCTTTGCTTAGCATAGCAGTAAAGAGATATGTAAAATGCATCAATAAGAAGCTTCAGTATACATTGCAAAACACAGTTTTGAGAAAATAAAAGCTCTCTCTAAAGTTAACTAACCAGTGGGCATTTATCAGAGAGCAACCAAATATCATTCCTCTAGAGAATTGTTTGAGAGAGTTCCACATGTTTCACTAGAAACAAAGATCAAAAGCCAGTCTAATACTATGCGCCACAATGCTAAATAAATCAGTTAATCTTCGAATGCGTTATACGGTTCCTCAATATCCTTAAAATTTCTCAAGATATTCCCTAAATCTCCTAAACAAGGTTTCTTCCGGAAACGAATGAGCCTATACACTAATCAAAAAACACACAAGCAAGAAGCAGGGCTAAGAAATCACCCAGACTATCAAGTATTTCCTCAATCTAAGCTACTTTTGATTAACAAAAACGTCTTGACACCATCAAATGACGAATAAAGGGAATACTGCAAGCGAAAATTTAGTAACAATTAAATAAGGATTGTACCGTGGCCTCGATCACCACCAACTCGATTGTACGCCATGAAGAAACCCGAAACAATTCCTAGGGTTCCAAACACGAGGAGAGCCACGGCGAGTGATATTTCCTTCACAGGCGGTCGATTACTAACGGTGTACGAAGTCCCAATCATTAGATCCTCGTCTGATATCGAGAACGCATGATCGACGTAAGCCATTGAACAGCCTCCAAATCAAGTTCACAGGAAAACGAGTAGAGTCACAACGACGTCTATTCAATGTTTTGTCGCGTAGCAAGCTGAAGATCGCTAGCTCGAAGACGAAATCAACCTCTTTAGCTTCCTTTACGAGTTAATAATGCCGATGATGACGGAGAAAGTTTCGTTAAAGCAACCACGTCTTGTCGGATTTGCTATCTAGATGAGCACTAAGCGTCGTTTTTAGTTCTTAATCTGGAAACGGCAGACCGTGCGAAGTAACAAATCTAAAGAGAAATTACAAATAGCCTAGTTTATATCAAAATTAAACAATAATCAAGATAGTTTTATATTAACATGATTATCTTCAAAATTTAACTTTTAAAACTAAAATTTTATAGGGGAGGAGCAAGTGGTCAAGTGGTTGTACCACCTCTACGTCCATTCCAGAAGTATGGAGTTCGACTCCCCCTCGTAGGAGGATGCTAAATCTTCGTACGAAGATATTGGGCTATTGGGTCGGGCCGTTGTGATCTAGTGACAAAAAAAACTAAAATTTTATAGAACTTAGTTATTTTAATTTTATAATCTGTCATAAATAGTCGAAAAAGTGTGAGTGGATTAATGGTTACAGCATATCTACGTATATTCCAAAGTTGTGTATTTCGATTCCACCATCTTTTATATAAAATATTGGGTTATTGGATTGGTTGTTTGTGATCCAGTGATAAAAAATCTTTTAAAATCTACAACAAAATATAATCTACCTTAACTACTATATTCTATCGTTTATAAATAAAAAATTTCTGATTTTTAAATTTATTTTGTAGAAATAAATTTCTTAAAATTTAAATATATTTTATATAGTAATATATTTTAAATTTCAAAATAACTAAATTTATTGAATTATTATTAATTTAAATTTATCGCAAATTGTTAATCACATAAAATAATGGGCAAATGTCTAAAATAGCATCTTTCTAAGTTTTTGTTCCAAAATAGCATCATTAGTTTAAAATTTCAATAATAGCACAAATTTAAGATTAAAATGCATTAAAACTATATTTTAATAGAAAAAATTAAAGCTTAAATTGGAAATAATGAACCCAAATACAATACTTTAAGTTTATGTATAATTTATTTAGAATAAATAAGTATTTTTACATAAGTATTTGTGCTATTTTTGAGAATTTAATTTTATGATGCTAAATTTGGAAGAAAAACTTTAAAAGGTGCTATTTTAGAGTATTACTCTAAAATAATCTATTTATAATTAAATTTTATTTAGGTTTTTAATATATGTAAAATAACTTTAAAATATTTATTATTTAATAACATAATGAATATATAATAATTTCAAAATTTCTATTTGAATTATGTTTTGATAAATTTTAAAATATATTATTTTTTGTCATCACACTAGATCTAACTATTTGAATTATGTTTTAATAAATTTCAAAATATATTATAGTTTTTGTCATCTACAAACTTGTGAAAAAAAAGTACAATACACTAATTCACATATTCAAATGCTTTTCTAAAAAAATTGTATCGTTTATACAACAAACAAATTTAATCAATCATCTACACCCGTAGTTGGTGCGGACCATAATCTAATATTGGACCACCCAAGCTTTATGTATATTTACACTAGATTTATACCCACGCCATACGTGAGAAAAATATTTATAAATTATATTTTATTAGTAAATATAAATTAAATATTTATATAATTTTAATTTTTATTTAAAATTACTTTTAACATTAATTTTTGTATATAAAAATTAAGAAAAAAATAATTATTTTTTACGAATTTAATAGTTTTTTTGTTAATTTAATAAAATATATTAATTTTTTAACCAAATTAATAACAATGGTATAATTATAATTATTCTAATAGGTTAAACTCATTTATATATTTATTTGAAATTTATTGTAGTGATTACACGTCAGCATGATATTTCTGTTAATAACACGTTCGAGTAAGGTTATTTTTTTAAAATGTTTCTCAAATAATATATTAGAGATTACGATAGTAACTTAAATTTATTTATATTTATTTGAAATTATTTATAAATTAACGTATAAAAAATTGAAAGAAATAAAAATTATTTTTTTTGCAAATGTAATAGTATTTTTTGGTTAGTTGAATAAATTATATTCTCTAAACAAATTAATATCAGTGACATATATTGTAATATCAGTGGCATGCATTTATTCTATTATCAGTGGCATGTATTCTCTAACTAAATTAATATCAATGACATGTATTCTCTAACCAAATTAATTAATATTAGTGGCATGTATTGTAATTATTCTAGTAATTTAAACCCTTTCATATATTTAACGTGAAACTCGCTGTGGTGTTGACACGTCAGCATGACATTTTTGTTATTAACACGTCAGAGTAAAATTACTTTGTTAAAAAGTTTCTCAAATAATATATTAAGGATTAGAAAAAGAGAGTTTAATAATAGTTTAGCCCCGTAACGAATCTTAAAAGCCAAACAAGAGATTCAACATTGATACTTTACGTTACCGAGTTAATAGATACGAACATAGGAATTAATACATCTACGAAAAATAAAAATCTGCTCAACTATGGATTGACCACAGCTTGAATCTGCTCCAATGTCTTCCCTTTCGTTTCAGGCACCACAACGATGACAAAGACAATGGCCAACGCATTGATCACCGCGTAAATGATGAAAGTTCCTGCATTTTTGTTTTGCCATCTTAAGGATTTGCCTTTCAGACAAAAAAGTGAGTGATAATAGAGTTACCATAAGAGCTCCAAGACATGAGGAAGTTGAAAGTGTAAGAAACGGCCCATGCTCCAAACCAGTTCACCAGCGTCGCCATGCCTCCTGCTACTCCTTTTATGTTTATGGGAAATATCTGCAAGTTGAATTCGTTTCGTACGTACTTTGTTCTCTCTCTCTCTCTCTCTCTCTCAACTAGGGTTCTTGCTAAGGATGGGATTTATTTACCTCGGACATAACGACCCACGGCATTGCTCCCATTCCTGCTGAAAACGATCCTATGTACACCTGTTCTAACCAAGATATGATCTTAACTATCTATTTGTGTTGGTGAAATTACTTAAATCAATTACTTACCATTATACCAACAACAGCCAGGACTGGGACTGCTTTGTGTGCCATGTCATGAACCTTGAGATAGAATGAAACCGCTGCGATCAAACAGCCTATCACTAACCCTGTTGCAGAGACCTGCCACAACTCCTTTGAGTTAGTTATAATCCAGCTTAAATCTTTTCAAGACCTTTTTTTTGTTTACCAGTAGCAATGGCTTTCTTCCGGCTCTGTCAACTATTGGTGCATTGAGCGCAGTGATTACTACCTGGTTGTGAACAAGACAAGAGAAAGGTTAAGAATAATACAAGCATTCTGTGACAATGGACTCGTATTCGTAGATAAATAAGCTGGAACCTGAAGAACAGCATATATTATCATCCCAAGTTTTGTAGGGAAACCTGACACAAAAAGATGGTCGATTAGATACAAATGAAGGTGTATAATTCAAGAATATCTATGTTAAGAACCTGCTTGCTCAAATATAGAGCTTGTGTAGAAACAGATCCCGTTGATTCCTCCAAACTGCTGAAACACCATCAGCCCGAATGCTATCTGCTCCAACAAAGCTTGAAATTGGTTACATATGCAGCGTGGCGAGAAAAAAGAAAGAAAATTTTGTTTGCAATAAGGTTGGTTAGTATGGTGTTACAAGAACAGAACGTATGTATCTCCTCTGAAACAAATCTAGCATCTTAGCTTTTGGAAGCCTTTCCAGAGTTTCGATGTAATCCTGTCAACAATGATCGAGATATGATTTTACATTCAAGAAATGGTTTCTTGATTCGGAGGAAAGATGCAAGCTTAAAAAACCTGAATCTCTGCTGCCTCCTGTGATATATCAGCCTTCTTGCCACGGAGATTTCTCAGTGCAGCTTCAAACTCTGTATCACGCCCCATCTTTGCCTATAAACACATGTACCATTAGATTCCCAAGAAAGGATACATGAGCTTCCGTGGTGCTTTTACTCTGGTCTTACCAGCCATCTTGGAGACTCAGGGATACAAAAGAGGCCAAGAAAGGAGACGGCACATGGGATGATTCCTGAAGCCAAAATACCATCTCAAATAAGAAAATATTATGACTTCAATGGAGTCCTATTTAGGGTATACGGGATGATTACTAACCTATTACTGCTAAGACTCTCCATGTGACTACTGTGCCTATAATGAAGGAAACCGACACTCCGGTGCAGATCAGAATCTGTGGCACAAGGGGGAGATTTCGATTCAGAATTCTCTAATACAATTAGGGAGACAATCTTCATGGTGTTCTTTACCTGATTCAGTGTGGTTAGAGCCCCTCGGAAGGTTTTAGGAGCAATTTCTGCTATAAAGATTGGTACCTACCATCAACATATATCATTAACAAAGTGTTACTCTGTATACCTGAATTGGGAAAGGTTGAACAGAGAATAAAGTAACTCGATGGGCTCACTCACCACATAGGAGAATGCTCCCATTCCGTATCCCGTTGCCAGTCTTCCGAGATCCAGAGCCACTACTCCCTTTAATTAGGACATAAAATTTAACAGTTAACACAAGGAGGAGGGATACATTATGAAATTTTTTGAGACCAGCATAGGCAGTAAGACCTTGGCAAAGAAGATTGCTAGCCACCCGACGACACAAAATGCAGAAGAAACTCTCATTGCCTGGATACAAATCCACAAAAGAAGTAAGTAGTCATAGTCTCCGGAAGCCAAATAAGATGGAAAGATTAAATTCTTTTTCCTGACCCCTTTTCTTCCAATTAAATCTGCTATAGGCCCGCTTGTGATAGCACCAATCATTGCACCAAAAGTCAGCAGAGAGCCGAAAAGTGAAAACTGCAGAATCCAAAGCAGTCGTAAGGAAACTTCAGTGGCAAATGGATGATCAAGGGTTATGTTTACCTCAGCTATAGTCAGAGAAAGATCATCCCTAATTGCAGCCTGAGCAGGTGAGGAGTATCCCGCCTGCATAAAAACCCATTTTTCAATTTAACATTCATCAAATAGGCATCTTTTAGGAACAGAGGTAATAGTCCAACAAAGCTGGTGACTTTTCATGAATCATAAATTCACTCACACAAGAACCAAACGCAAAAGAACCACAAACTGCGACAAATGTGCTCAGATAAACCATCCACGGCTGCTCCGGTTTAGATTCAGCCATATCCTGGTGAACCAATGGTTCCCTAACTTCTCTGCTGCCATCACTTGACTTTGACATCTTCATGTTTATATATTATCTTCCGTCAAAATTGCAAAGAGACGAAGCCTGAAGCAAAAGTTTACTAAGAAGGCAGAAACAAACAAAAGAGCAAAATGGAAAAGCGGAGGACGAGAAAAAAAGATGACATCTTTTTATAGGCAAGAAAAAGCTTTGTGGGGTTTATTACAAAGAGACGAGATGAAAGCTGTTTTATGTCTTTTCTGCATTAAATTTAAGAGCTAATGACAACGTTAAGCCACTTGAGGGGATTACAACAAAATTGAAGTATATAAAACTATCATCCACAAACGAATATTCTATATAAAACATCATCTGTAAGATGTACTAACCAAAACTCACTTATCAATAGATGTATAAGTAAAATTGAGTACGCAAATGTATTCACACAAACATATGCTAGTAGCTGTCGTGGGTTTGACAGAGACAGACACGTGATGTTTTGGCCTCTTGTCAAGAACTTGATCTCATTTTCTGGGCTTCCTATGAATCCATAAACAAAATTGAAAATTCATGGAAACCCCATTTGGACTTTAGATCTACGAATCTAGTATTTTGGTTGGTTACTATATGAATTTGCGGACTTATTATATCTCATGGACCTTCGTATCTTTCGTGTTTTTTTCCAACAAGCTTTTGTCCTTGTCTCTTAAGATATTTTACACAAGTTATTTAAAAATCTAGAGCCAAGAAGCAGGATTAAGAAATCACCCAGATTTTGTTAACTAAATAAGTAATCATACCGTGCCACGTGGAGAGCCACCGCGAGTGAGATCTTCTTCACCGGCAGTCTACGTAAGCCATTGAATAGCCTCCGAATCAAGTTCGCCGGAAACGATCGGAATCAAAACTTCGTCAATTGGTTTTGTCACGTGACGAAATCTTAAGCTGATTAGAGCGGAAGATGGTTTTGTTAAAAGCAGCCAAGTCTTGCCGGATTTATTATCTAGACGAGGACTACGTGTCGTTTATCCTCGTAACATATCCAGTTCATTTGACTCATCCTCCACGAATCCGTCGAACAAATACGTTTACAAACACGAGTAATCATTTCTAGCATGCCACGTGCCCTCGAGTCAGCATATATTACAAGAAATCCCCGCGAGACGTGTGTTTGTGTGTGTGAGACAGAGATATGGAGGCAACGAAAGAGAGAATGGAGAAGGAACAGAACAAGAAGAGAGATGAATCTGCCACTAATGAGGAGGGAAAGACTCAAGACACCGTGAGAGCCATCCTTCGCGAATCCATAGTTAAAGGCGGAGGCGATGGAGATGGCGACGATCGTAAGCCGGAAGACATTCTTGCATTCTCAAGAACCGTACGGAAGATCGATTCCTCGCTCGAGTAGTTTATGTATCCTCAAAACAAAAGATAGTTGATGTATTCGCTTTTAGTTTCTTTTTTGGTACTTTTTGTGTTGGTTTTTTTTTCTATATTTCATCTCTAACAATCTTTTGTCATATCAATCGATTGGTATAAACAAATTAGAAACATGACATCTAACTCAAAACCGACAATTAGTAAAATAGTCTATGCACTTTATATATATATAGAAATCTCACAACTTCCAATATAAGAGTTTACACATTAATAGGTCTTCTCGAGATGTAAACAGGACACGCACTAACATCTCGAACATACCATGACAATACAGATCATTTATACGAGCCACTTCCAATGTGGGAAACCAGTTTTGTGGGAAATTGCATGTCGGACTAATTTAGCTCTGATACCATATTAAAAAACATGGACATCCAACTCAAAACCAATTAGCAATGAGTGGAATAGTCCATACACCTTATATATGTGTAAAAACCTCCTAATTTTCAACGTGGGACTTTAGACACTAATACAAATAAATCGTAAATGATCTTTAATATACATTTGATTCAGTTGAAGTTCAGGACACGGAACGTTGTCAGAAAAATTCCGGGAACAAGAGAGAACAAAGATCTTTTTGTACGAAGCCCATTGGGCTTTATACTTTGACGTTTAGGCCCAGTTACTCTGCTCATCTCTTCAAGAATACTCTAGAACTCTCTTTTTTTTTGCTTCTACAACTTCTCTTGATAAGGTTTATAGATTAGCTTCTCTGTTACTTCCTTCCTGCAGTAGAAGAAAGATGTCGATAATTCCAATCAACGATCGCCGGAGATTTTCCTCCGGTGAAAGAATTTGGGAGCCGTTTGAACTCATGAACACCTTCCTTGACTTTCCATCACCATCTCTCCTGCTTTCTCACCACTTTCCTTCACTTTCCCGAGAAATTTTCCCATCCTTTTCGTCATCCACCGTTGAGACGCAGCTCAATTGGACAGAAACACAGACGGCTCACGTTTTCAAGGCATATCTTCCGGGAACGTCTCAGGACGAAGCAATCGTGTTTGTGGATGACGAAGGATTTCTCCAGATCTGCACTGGCGACAACAAATTCATGAGCAGATTCAAGCTTCCCGAAAACGCCTTGACAGATCAGGTCACAGCGTGGATGGAAGATGAATTTCTCGTCGTGTTTGTAGCTAAAGATGGTTCTTCTTCGCCTGTAAAGTCGGATATCGAGGAAAATCGCAACGTCAGAGTCGTGGAAATCACCGGCGATGATAATTAGTTGGGAGTCTTAAAACGTATAAATCTGTGTTACTAAATCACGTAAATTAGGTTGTGATCGTGTGTGTTAATTAAAACAAAATTATCTGTTTCATAGCAATCCGTATGTAATATTAAAATAATAATAATATGTTTAACATGTAGCGGAGAAACTTACAAAAGTACCCTTCACACACGGCTTCAAAGCTGATTTTTGTTTATTTTTCAATTGTTAAAGGCAGTTAGCCCTGGCAAACGGTTCGGACCGTTCTGTTTTTACTCGTTTCGCAGCGGTTCAAGATTTTTTTATAATTATTTTTATCCATAAAATTTGTGAATTATTTTTCTAAAATTCATATTCATCTTGAATTAATCTAGCAGATTTAGCAAGAAAAGGAGCTAAATCAGTCACATTGAATGTGTTAAACACATTAAAATCATCTGAAAGTTCAAGCCGGTAGGTATTGTTGTTAATCCTCTTCAGCACTCTGAATGGTCCATCTTCTCTGAAGGCCAGCTTGGAATTCTTTAGAGTGGAAAATCTCTTTTGTCGTAAGTGTATCTACACCGAATTGCTTGGTTGGAAAATTATTTCCCTTCTTCCCTTGTTAGTATGAGTCACGTACTGTCCAGTCCTCTTCTCCAGGTTTTCTACTACATTCCGGTGCAATCTCTTGATGAATTTTACCTTAGATGCTCCATTGAGGTTGGTCATTTCTGCTGATGACAATGGTTTGCTCCAAAGGCGTTTGAGGGTCAAAACCGTAGACCACTTCAATTGGGATCTTCTTTGAGACTGAATGCACAGATTAGTTGTAAGCAAACTCAATGAATGGCAGACACTCATATTTAGTTAATAAAGCAAAGCGGATCTACTTTGTTTAGTTAATATTTTAAAATTAGGTCAAATTATATTTATTAATTTTATAATTTTGGTTAATTGGTTTGAATAAAATTAATTTAAAATTAAATTAGTTTGAGTATATACGTTTTGATTAACTAGTTTTGATATAAAATTAACGGATATTCGCTAACTTACAAAATAATAAAAGATAATCCACACTTATCTTGCACTAACAAAACTTTGAGTCGTATCTATTTTGTTTATAAATTTTTTTATTTGATCCGCATCCGTTACATAGCGGGTCGAACAAAGTGAAATTCACGGGTCAAGACTCAATCCTAACCGGCACAATGATAAACAATTTGTTTTATGTTTGTTGTTAAAGGAACGAACATCACGCTAGTTATTGCAATTGAAACGATTTTATCTGTTGCTATAATTTGTAAATTATCTAATAAGTAAGAAGTTTAAATGATTCGATGTGTTATGTAAAATAATTGTGAATATTTTCTTCAGTATGGGTTGATATGATGAGTTAATGATTCGACATGTTTTGTAAGATCATTACTCGATCATTTAATACTTTCTCAAAGTCAAAGCCATTGTTACTATAAAGAAAACCAGTAACGCTATACTTTACGAGTTGTTTTGAAAAAATATATCTTTAACTAAACCACAATATTTGATTCACCAATATTATTTTATTGATTCTACTAAACTAGATTTATACCCATGCCATGAGAATTTTTTTTGTAAATTATATTTTATTATTAAATATAAATTAAATATTTTTATAATTTTAAATTTTATTTAAAATTACTTTTAAAATTAATTTTTGTATATATAAATTAAGAAAAAATAATAATTTTTATGAATTTAAGAGTATTTTTTTTGATTAGTTTAATAAAATGTATTAATACTCTAACCAAATTAATAACAATGACATATATTGTAATTATTCGAATAAGTTAAGTTTATTTATATATTTATTTGAAATTTACTGTAATGATGAAACGTAACTATGATATTTTTGTTAATAACACGTGAGAGTAAACTTATTTTTTTAAATTGTTTCTCAAATAATATATTATGGATTATGTAATAATTTAAATATATTTATATTTATTTGAAATTATTTATAAATTAACGTATTAAAAATTTAAAAAAATAAAAATTATTGTTTTTGCAAATGTAATACTATTTTTTTGTTAGTTGAATAAAATATATTGATTCTCTAACCAAATTAATATGAATGATATGTATTATAATTATTTTATTAATTTAAATCCTTTTATATATTTAAATTGAAATTCATTATGTGACGTCAGCATAACATCATTTTTGTTATTAATTTGTTAATAAGATTATTTTGTTAAAAAAATTTTATTAAATAATATATTAAGAATATTCATATGATATAAATTTGTTGTAGCTTCATCATTGCAGATTTATGTAAGTTACCAAAAGACGGATCTTTAATGGGTAAAGATTCTTTCTATATGTTCGAGTTTGAATCCGAATCCGACCCGTATCCGAATCTGGGTATTTGACCCAACGCCAGCTCAACGCCCCCTTCAGTGCTTTCTATTCGCATTTCTGTCAACATTTCTGTTGTTTACCGGAACATCAAAAGGGTTCGAGAAATTCGAAACGACACACAGATATTTCTTTTCTCGGTAGACGATTTCAATTTGTATGATTGTTTCGTCGGTGAAGCAATCCGAACCGGAACTGGAATCGGATTTCACCCAGACTTGTGTGGTTTTCTTTAATCGAGGAGCAATTAAAGAATTGGGGGTTTCTCGGGAGTGAAGGATGATCCAGAGAAGACTGGATTCAAAAGATTGATCCGACAATCATGTGGCTTTCCTTCTTAAGACCCAGAGATCGATTCTCCTTGGCTGAACTCAGGTTTAGTTTTGTTTGATCGGGTTAATTATATGCTAGTTCTGCCTACCTCTAAATATGGTGTTCCCTGGTTTTGTTCATATTTGATTTGCTGGTTTGTGTACTTCTCTTCGATCCCATTTGGGATTTATCTTTGTTTCATTTGACTTTAATTGTGACTAAGATTAGCTTTGGTGGGCGAGTCTTAAGCGATTTTGTGAATTCTGGCCTTCAAATGTGTCTTTAAGTGTAGTTGAGAGGTTTTACTGGTAATATCTTTGGAATTGGAGTTGGAATTGCCAGTTTGCAGTTATTTCTTACATTTTCCGGGAAGTTGAATGTTTGATGGTTTGAATGGTGCCATTGAAGATCACTCCCTTTCATTCGCCAGTTCTAGTCAGGGGTCAACTTTGTAAAAACTGTGCGGGTCAAAGGGCTTATCTATCTTAACCATATGCGAGTGACTTGTTCTTGAAATTTCGTTGATATCTTAGTGTTACGACATTATTTGTTCATTGACCAGATGATGAAAGATAAAGTGAAACTTCGGTTTTGTAGGTATCTGACTGACCATCTGAGGAAAGTTCAGATAGTGAACGAGGTCAATAAGGTCAGTGGCATAAGGCCATAAGTCATTTCATTTGCGTAACTTTGTCTTGGCAGTATTGTTTTACTTTTCCAAGGATTTGATTTTCGTTCACTTGTTTACATTTAAAGGATTTTGTTGTCGAGGCACTAAGATCAATCGCGGAGATATTAACTTATGGCGACCAGCATGACCCCTCATTCTTTGAGTGAGTCTTTGTGCCAATTATCAGTCAACGCCCTTAATTTCTTATTGGCATATAATATTTTGTGATTGCTGCAGATTTTTTATGGAGAAGCAAGTAATGGGAGAGTTTGTACGTATTTTGAGGATTAGCAGGACAGTGACAGTTTCTGTTCAGTTGTTGCAAACCATGAGTATTATGATCCAAAACTTAAAAAGTGAACAAGCTATCTGTGAGTACATCAGATGCAGTATATTTGTCTTTGAGAGTTCCTCATGGTTATAGTCTATTGATGATTTTATTTTGAAACCCCTTGCAGACTACTTGTTCAGTAATGAGTATGTAAACTATTTGATAACATATACATTTGACTTCCAACACGAGGAGCTTCTATCTTACTACATATCCTTCTTAAGGTACATTTTTCTGCTGTTATCTCGTTTCAGGAAGTGTATTTCTTGGCTGTGTCTGATAACTGTTTTTCATTTTATTTATGTAGAGCTGTTAGTGGGAAACTAAACAAGCATACAATATCGTTGCTTTTGAAGACTGAGAACGTGAGTAATCTTTAAGTTGCATGTTTCTTTTGTTTGTCCTTTATGGTTTTTTCTGCCATATTATAATTCTGCGTTTCTGCATCTAGGATGTAGTAGTTTCTTTTCCCCTTTATGTTGAAGGCATACAATTTGCATTTCATGAAGAGAACATGATACGCACTGCAGTTCGTGCCTTGACACTTAATGTATATCACGGTAAGTCTATTATTATTGTTTTTAGATTTGTCACTTGTATAAAAAATACCCAGAGCTTTTAGCAGCGTTTCTGATACCTTTTGTTTTTTTTTGCAGTGGGCGATGAATCTGTGAATGATTATGTAGTTAGTCCACCACACAATGAGTACTTTTCAGATTTAGTTTCATTTTTCCAAAAGCAATGCGTGGATCTAAGTGCAATGGTGTTGAAAACTCTAAAGTAAGATTCAATGCATTTTCTTTTCCCAGAGCAATAGCTTGTAAAATTGATCATTACTTATCACAACCTCTTTTCATTTATCTACTTATTTAGTTTATATATGATCTGGAAAAATTATATTTCTCTGAAATTTTTTATTTTTCATTATCTGTGCTAAAGGAGCCCATCCCCAGACTTGAGTGGAAAATTGTTTTCTGCCATTGATGGGATCGAGGACACCTTATACTACTTTAGTGATGTTATCTCTGCTGGCATACCGGATATCGGGAGGCTGATAACAGATCACATTCTGCAGCATCTAACTCTCCCACGTCTTCTCCCGTCTTTATGCTCCGGGGCTGTAAATGTACAAAATACTACCTTTTCATCTTGATGTTACTTTGACTATTTTCTAGAGTACCATTTCTAATTTCAGTCAAATATTGGTTTTGTTGTTATTTCAGGATATAGCAATCGATCCTGTTACTTCTCTCTATCTGCTTTGTTGCATCCTACGGATAGTTAAAATCAAAGATTTGGCAAATATGACTGCTGCTACTCTTTTCTGCCCTGTAAAAGCTTTCATTTCACATTCCCAAGTGGAACCTCATAGTAGCTTGGCTCCTGAACGCCTTACATATGAAAATGGTCATCAAGAAAATTGTGTTGCTGAGGATGCAGATCAACAGTGTTCAAGTACTGCAGTCTTGAGTGAGGACGGAGATTCCTACGTTTGCATTAAAGATACTACCAAAAGTATCTACAACAATTCACAGATTACGTTTAGGTAACATGTTAGCAATTAAAAACTTAAACGTAGTTGAGATAGTTTCTTATTCCACTCCTTTATGTTGCTGTCCTTTATATATTGATCTGATGTTTTATTCGTAACTAGGGAGACTTTACTTCAGTATATTTCTGAGGGAGATGATGTGCAGGCTCAGGGTTCCTTGTTTGTGCTAGCGACTTTGTTGCAGACAAAAGGTATTGGCAGTTCTTTTCGCCTTTTCTGGGTTTGATGTCTTACATTTTCTTTTTGGTAGAACTTGAAGAGTCAATGCTAGATGCTTTTGGCATTCTTCCTCAGCGTAAGCAGCACAAAAAACTTTTACTGGTGAGTTTTCTGTCATTACCATGTATTTTGTCCTTAATATCTTGTCAGCAGATTCTAAGGTAGATTGCCAGGCCGAATCGTGTCTGCATAAAACCTGTTACTAATACTTTTTGCTGGAGCATAGCACGGACCAAAAAAAGGCTTTACTTCTTGGAAAGCATTTCTTTTTTTACTTTATTCGAAAATTAATCAGGGAGTTATCTTTGACAGCAATCTTTGGTTGGGGAAGACACTGGTGAAGAACAATTGTTTTCACCGCAAAATGGTTCTATGAGAGATGGATTAAGTAGTGACCTTGATTGGTATTTACGGAGGTTGGAGGTACTGCTCTTGCTTTAAAAATTTTCAACACTTTCTCCCCCTCCATCTCTTTTGTGGTGTGTTATACTGTGCTTAACTTATTCATTCATTCAATCACACTCAACAGGAACAGTTTGGAGTATGTTGTTCATTGCCTGGTGCTACAATGTGCCCCCGTGTACATAGACATCAGGTAATTATGAATGTTTGTAAACCTAAGTTGTTAGCCTAGCTTCTTCTGAAATTCCATCTGCTAAAATTAGGTTCATTTTCATGAGAGTGCAAAAGTTCGTGTCTTTGAATTATAACAAATGTGGTGTAGGTGGTTGATGCATTGGTCAGTCTTCTCTGCCGAGAAAACATGTCAGCCGAAACATTATGGGATGGAGGTTGGCTTTTACGCCAATTGCTTCCTTATAGCGAGGCAGAATTTAATCGCAAACATCTCAAGATGCTGAATGTATGTTGCTTTGACGATTTTTTCTGTTTGATTTGACACTGTTTGTCTCTTGCCTCCCCCTCTCCTCATTATTTATCGTTGTCCTGTGTGGCAGGTCTCGTATGAGAAATGTACAAGTGCACTGCTCCAGGAGATTAAAGGTATCTGGCCTGATTTACTCGCCACAGTACTGCTTGATGAGTGGAAAAGGTGCAAAAAAGGCAAGTAAAAATGCAAAATGTTGGATATGTTGGATATTGATTGTAGGAACATATTCAATGAATCTGATACCAAATCTCTTCTGCCAGTGATCGAAGCTCCATCCCCTCAAAAAGAGCCTAAATCCGTTCTTCTCCAGCTGGAGAGATCCTCTTCTAATCGTAATTTTTTTTTTTACATTTTGTGTGGCTAGCTGATAATAAATGTGAATGATATAGGATAACCTTGTCAAAATCCTGTTTATGCAAACCACTGACAACTGAATCTTTTTACAGATACTGCTGTTAGTGAATCATCATTCACAGCAGGTGAAAGATTGTGCGAGGTGGTAAAGGTTTGTCCATTGTCTTCCCTTTATATTTTTATTGAAAATTCTTATCAGCGCTTGTTGTTGCTGTATGTGCTACAGACATTTGACAATGGAGCCTTTACTCCGTAGGTTTTTGTGCTTCTTCATCAACTCCAGATCTTCTCACTCGGTAGGCCTTTGCCAGAGCAGCCTCCTATCCATCCTCCAGCAGACAGATCTACAGCATCTCCCGCCACAATTGCTAGTTTGGATGTTTCAGTCCCCAAACCTGGCTCGGAAGTGAAGCTAGGTTAGCACATGATGCTCTTATGCTTGTCGTAGTACCACATCTACCAAATCACCCAATGTCCATGATCCACTCATGTCTCAGTTTGATTGATTTTTTTATCCTTAGTTAATCTAAATCTTTGAAATTTTGTGGTGCAGTTGATGCTTTACCCTGTAGGATTGCCTTCGAAAGAGGCAAGGAACGCAATTTCCTGTTTCTAGTATTATCGTCTGGTGTGTCAGGGTGGATTGTCCTTGCTGAAGAATCACTTTCGAAGCCAGATCACGGAATCGTCCGTGTTACTGCACCTTTGGCTGGCTGCAAGGTACGTACTTACCTTCAGTGTCCTCTTCTTTAGCGAAAATGCTTCTAAAGATTACACACAATGACAACAATAATCATGATATATATGGGCATACAGAAATGATCTATCTTTTTGTTTGGTTTTCAGCCCCGAATAGATGAAAAACACCCAAAATGGCTACACCTGAGAATCCGACCACCTACTCTACCGTTCTTGGATCCGACAAAGAGAGGAATATATGAGAAGCTAAAGTCCAAAGGTCTAGTAGACGGGAGATGGACATTAGCATTTAGGGATGATGAATCTTGTTACTCTGGTTACTCAATGGTTGCACATGAGATGGATCTACAATGCAGCGAGGTAGAAAGAAGGTTAAAGCCATTGTTTGACCTTGAAAGAAACCAGCAAGATCAATCAAACATCACTTCTGATGCCTTTTCTTCATCAAATTCGTCTTCGTCCAGCTGATCTTATTTTGCATTGCATTTTATTATTTATAAAAAAAAAAGAGTTTGGTATTGATCTCTTCTTGTGCTTGGTCCTTATAAATGAATATATGAGAATCGTCAGGCAATTTAGATGCACTCTTAGAGCAGCTTCCATGATTCTTTCAACGTACCCAGTTTTCAGGTGCCAGGCTTTCATAAGCAGCTCTATAGCTCACATTCCCTTTCAGGTTCTTTTCTTCTTCCTTATATCTGCATCTTTTGTTTGTTTGTCTTGTTTATTATTATTTTTTGTTTGTAATTTCTTCGTGTAATATCATTGTATATTTGAAAGAGACAATCCATTAGCGAGCGTCAAATTTTATTACAAAAATGTTTATATATATATATATATATATATTCATATATAATGACCTTTAAACTCTAATCCTTGCTCATATATATATTCTTATTCTAGTAAAAAAAGAAAATAAAGTGCAAGACCATTGTTTGTACAATCTTAGTACAAACCGAAAACTAAATAGAAATTTTATCAAACCAAGGAGAATTACGAATAGTGTTATTTGGAAAAGCCAGCTATAGTGTTCGAATGAAAGAAGTTGCAGAAAATGACTACTGGCTCTGTCCAAAATGGCAAAATGCGTGGCTTTTGTTTGATTTGGTTGACATATGCTGAAATTGGCGTAGGTAATGTGAACTATTGGCATAGATCTCCTCTTGTTCTTTATCCTTGAATATATTTGCATATTTGATTCTCGAGGCATTTTAGATGCACTCTTATAGAAGCTTCCATGATTCTTCAAACTACTTACCCAGTTTTCAGGTGCCTCTCTTGACAAGTTTCATGTTCATTCATTAAGCAGCTCTATTGCATATTTGAGCGACAATCCGTTAATGAGTACACTTTTCGTCACAAAATGAAGTTTATAAAACGACGTTAAATGAAGTAAGATATAAAATTTGACTTTTAAACTCTAACCCTGCTCCTGTGTATGAGCCATGAGATGTTAGACCATGATTGTTTCTTTGCGTTTCCATTTTAGAATGTTAGCGCTGTTCGTTTGTTTGCTGCAGCATCTGCGGCAGTGACCTGCGGTCAGACGCTGCGGTTAGACGCTGCAATATTGTTGTTCGTTTGATCGCCGCAGGTTGTTGCCGCATGTTGTATCGCAATTGTTTGATCGTAAACGCTATAATTTTGCAGCGATTAAAATTTTTGACCGCAACTTTCTGCGGTCGACCGCAGCGTTTGACCGCAGAAACCTGCGATGATCAAACGAACAACATTTGGCCGCATGACGCAGCCGCAGGTTCCTGCGGCTACGAAACGAACAACCCTATTCTAACATGGAAACATAAACACATATCTAATCGCAAAGAAACAAACGCATATGTAAACACAAAGAAACAAACGCATATGTAAATACAAAGAAACAAACGCATATGTAAACACAAAGAAACATGGAACCCCAAAAAATCGCCAAAAAATCAATGTTTCTTAGCACCATTTGCGACAAGAATCTCTCCAAGTAACTTGGATGCATGCTTTTCTGAGTTCATAAACCTCTTTCCCTCAAGCCCCACAACAAGAGCCAGATGGGTACTATCATCTGGAAGCATTCCCCTTTGAACCATCATACCTATCAACTCACATGCTTTTTCAAGATCTCCTACGCTGCAATATCCATGGATGAGAGTATTGTACAAAATCACATCTGGTTTTAGTCCGGCATCAAGCAACTTATTAAACAAAGCAATAGCTTTGTCCATTCTCTGCGCTCGGCAATAGCCATGTAGTAACGCACTGCATGTTACAACATCAGGTTTCACTCTAAGATCAGCCATGTAGAACCACAAAAGAAACGCTTCCTGAAAATCCCCCTTCTTCGAGAACCCACCAATCACATCGGTGAATGCTAATGCACTAGGAACAAATCCCCGTCGGATAAGCTCATTAATAATACCTTTTGCTTCATCAACATATCCTCTAACAACCATGCTATGTATCAAGATATTGTACGTTGCAACATCTGGCGAGATACCAGAAGATTTCATTCTATCAATAAGCTCAAAAACTTTATTCAGCTGATGTGTCTTCCCATATCCATGCATTAGATTGTTGTACGTTACAACATCAGGCACAATACCTTCGCTTTTCATATTCTGAAACAAAGATTCTGCATCGCCTACATTTCCAAACTTGCTGCAGGCACCAATAAGTACTGTATATGTTGTTAAAGATGGCTTGTTTCCACTTTTCAACAGCGTGCCAAAATATTGGAAAGCTTTATCTATTTTTCCTAATTTACAATACCCACCGATCATAGTAGTATAACATACACAATCAGGAAGGAGTTCCAAGTCAAAGATCTCCTGAAATATGGTAGAAGCTTTTAGCATGTCTCCGGTGGCACATATTTCTGACAGAAAGCTATTGTACACAAAAATGTTTGGTCTAAGACGAAAATAATGAATCAGCTTAATGGCTTCCTCTGGTTTGTTTACCTTGCAGAATCCATCTATAACAGAACTGACAGATACAGAATCTTGAGAGATACCAAAGAGATTGAGTTTAAACAATACCGAAGTCGCCTCTTTTAGAAAGCCTGACTTACATAATCTATGTATGAAAACTGTAAATGCCACAATATCGGGTTTGATGCCATACTGTTTCATCCCCATAAGCAATTCCCAGGCTTTATCAAAATAACCTTCAGAGCAATATTTGCTAGTGAATAGGCTAAGCACAGCAGCATTTAGATGCCTCCCTCGACTAAGCATGAGCTCAACAAATTCCCAAGCTAGTTCCAACCCGTGAGTTGGTAGAATTTGCTTAAGAATCGAAATACAGACACCTCGTGAAGGAAAGATGCCAAACTGATCCATTCTGTAAGTTAGTTTAAGGGCTATGTCTACTTTTCTATCTTTAATGCAACAGTCAATCAGCATGCTAAACACGGTCTCCAAAACTGAACGCTCACTAAGAGTTTCAAAAAGATCATTCATAACTAAACACAAGGACTTTTCTTCTCGGCCACATCTCTTCACGAGATGCAGAAGCATATCAACAGCTCGGAAATTCATGTTTCCAGATACCAAAATATGAATCATTCGGGCGATAGACCTACTCGAATGCTCAGCACCAATCCACAGCTCTGACCACCTAAAGAAGTAAAGAGCAATAGATGCATCCGAAGTCTCCTCAAACAAATCATCCAAAATTCTGATGACTTTGTATTGATCAAGGTCAACACTGAGCACACACTCAGATTTCTGTATCCAACTGTGCTTCACAAGCACATCTTTAATAGTTTCAACACAGTCACTTGGGATTTCAATATACTTCAGAATCGTATCAAAGTCTTCACCAAAAGGCTTACTGGAACAAACTCCTGCATCGGAAGTATAATGTCGTGATGCAAAGTAGGTTAAATTACTTGAACCACTCTGAAATCTGGCGTTTTTATCAGCCAATGAAGGAAGAAAAAAAGTTCTAGACTTGAGGATATATCCAAAAGCCCTAGTTCTGGCAAACAAACGATTCAACCCAGAAGACTTGAGATTAAGAATTGAGCTTGAAACCCACATAAACAGGGAATGGTCAGAATTAGAAATCAAACCCAAGTCGCCACTGACTGAAACCTATCGTTAGAGAAATTTTTTCACCAAAGATCATTTTTATTTCAAGAGGTAAGGCAAAGTATGAATATAAGAATAACTTTAAATACTGCGAAGAAGCTTAAAATGGCTAACCGTCCGGAGAAACAATGGCAACGAAGGAATAGGCGAGACTCAGAGCAGAGGAGAGATAGATTTTGTTATCGACGAAGAAATAATGGCATCATAAATAGATTTTGTTATCGACGACAAAGAAAAAAAAACAATTGTACTTTGTTGGTGTAACCATTACTTTGCTAATTTATACATTTAAACATATTTTTATCTGTATTTTTTAAATTTTCATTTAACTATATAAATTATATTTTTATTTCATAAAATATATAAATTTTATAAATTATTTTAAAAATAATACTGTAAAATAGTATTTTGTAAAATTTTTATTTCAAATCTACATTTTAATGATAAAATTCTAGAATTAACACAAATAATTATTTAAAAATAGTTATTTAATCTAAATAAATTATAAATAAACTTAAAATATTATATTTGAGTTCTTTTATTCTAATTTAGAGTTTAATTTTTTTGTATTAAAATAAAATTTTAATGTATTTTAATCTTAAATTTTATGCTATTATTAGAAATTTAAACTAATGATGGTATTTTTGGAACAAAAATTTAAAAATTTACTATTTTAGTCAATTGTCCTTATTTTAATTATAAAAATTATTTTAATATTTACACGTTAAATAACTATTAAATATGATTATAATTCGAAAATCTAGTTTTAATCTGATTTTATTTTAAAGTTAAAATCAAATTTCCAAATAAAAATAAAGTTTAATAATAATTTAACTTGTAAACATTAACTAAATTTTTATAATTAAAATAATTTATAGAATTTATGACCTTATGTAATTAAAAAAATTTAAAAATATAGATAAAAATATGATTATTGGCAAAATTCAACTATTTTTTATATATTAAGAAACCATAAAGCCCAATTTACTAGTAACTTTTGCCCCAGTAAAAAAAATAGATAAGGCCCGAATGTGGTGGGCTTAAATTGAAATCTAAGGCCCAAACCTAAAACCCTAAGTGGCTATCTTATGCATATCTGGCTGTTTTTTCTACTAAGAGAAACCCTAGCACTTCTCTTTCCGCCTCTCGTCTCTCCTTCCCTTGTAGCGTTTCAGCTAAATCGAAGAAAATGGTGAACCTCGTTGTTCTTCCGATTCACTGAAATCACTTGGAGTTTTGGGTTCCTGTGTTCATAGATTGTGCTTGTACGTGCAGGTTTTCAAGAGATACGTTGAGATAGGACGAGTGGCTCTCGTCAACTTTGGAAAGGACTATGGGAAGCTCGTCGTGATCGTCGATGTCGTCGACCAAAACAGGGTAATAATCTTGGGTGCTGCAGTCAAAGTTTGTTTCATTATCTAATTTCTTTTGTTTGATTGGATCATTTAGCTTAGATTAGCGATTGTTGATTTGGTTAGAGTAAAGAAGTATTAGTTGAAGCTTGTATATCTGAAAACGTTATCAGTTCAATTTGCAGCTGCATTGCTCGTAAATCTGTTTGCCCTCAATTTTAATGTTTTCACTGTTTCAGATTTTGTTTGTATTATCTAAGGTTCTTAGTTGATTGCCCTTTTCATTCTTATACTTATTGTGCCTGAAAAAAAAAGAATTGTCTGAATATAGTCATGAAACCTATCTGCATTTCTATAATTGTTTCACCTTATTGAGTTTTTATGATTTGTTTATACTATGTAGCTTTGGCGCATGGTTTTGGTGTCTGATTGTCTTCTCATTGTTGTGGTTTTCTAGGCTCTTGTGGACGCCCCTGACATGGAGAGAATCCAGATGAATTTAAAGAGGCTGTCTCTTACTGATATCGTGATTGATATCAACAGAGTGCCTAAAAAGAAGATTCTGATTGAGGCAATGGAGAGAGCTGGTGAGTGCTGTATACATTCATTCATTTCTCTGACATGTGAAATGTCATCTCTGGCCACATTTTAACGTTAGACTTTTGCAGATGTGAAGAACAAATGGGAGAAGAGTTCATGGGGTAGGAAGCTGATAGTGCAGAAGAGAAGAGCTGCCCTCAATGACTTTGATAGGTTCAAGATCATGTTGGCCAAAATCAAGGTCAGCATTGATGTTTGTTTTACTGTGCTTGATGATGAATGATTTCTTCTACCCTGCCATTTGTATACTCGAAAGATAAGCACATGAGAACAAAAATCTGGATGTTAGGTCCATTTGGCAGTGTTATATTT
Source organism: Pugionium cornutum (assembly GCA_018901935.1). NCBI lineage: Eukaryota > Viridiplantae > Streptophyta > Magnoliopsida > Brassicales > Brassicaceae > Pugionium > Pugionium cornutum. Next base: position 32,605,445 of record CM032160.1, on the reverse strand, counting down.
GAAATATCGCAAACCTCAAGATCAGTTATATGTTTGTAACATTAATGGCTTTTCTTGTGTTGTTTTTAGAGGGCGGGTGTGGTGAGGCAGGAGCTTGCGAAGCTCAAGAAAGAGAGCACTGCATGATGTTTTTTAATGTTATTATTCTAAGCCTTCTTCAACTTCAGATTTATGAGTATCACATTAGAAATCTGATTACTGATTTTGGTATCTTTGTTACAAGTTTTATGAATTTTGGCAAATTTGTTAGTTCAGAAACCGCTTTACGTTTTAAGAAAAGACATTTATTTCCTTCTTTCAAACCAGTTGTCTGAATTGTGAATGCCCCAAATGTGCTATATCAATTAGGACAAATGCGCTGTTTGTTTGCAGTGTTTGCGGCAGTGATTTATGATTAAACGCTGTAATATTATTGTTTGTTTGATTACTATATGTTGTTGTCGTATGTTCTATTGTAATTTTTTTATTGTAAACGTTATAATTTTGAAGCGGTTAAAATTTTTTATCGTAGTTTTCTATGGTCGATCATAACGTTTGATAACAACAAATTATGACGGTCAAATGAATAATGTTTGGATACATGACGTAGCTGTAGTTTTCTATAGATACGAAACGAACAGTATTAAGAGTTTTAAACTGAAATTTAATGCTTATTAGGTTAATCTTTTTTTATTTTTAAAATTTTAAGAATTTGTGTACTGTATAACATTGAAAATAAAAGATTGGTGGAAGAGATTGTCGAGCCTGGCAATTATTAAGAAAAATTACGATACTTTCTTGCATAAGTTTTGGATTTTCCATTCTCATGGTGATAGTCATACAAACAATTGTCACAAATGAATTAGAAACCTAATTTTCTTTATATAACCATAGAAAACTTAAAAAATTCACATGAATGGGCTGAGAATGTGTTTAATGGGCTGAGAATGGGCTGAGAATGGGCTGAGAATGTCTTTAATGGGCTGAGAATGGGCCTTAGAGCTTTTCATAAAGAAAGCCTAATCTACTATACACAACAAACATTGTATTCCGACAATATCTCGGCGACTCTCTAATGGACTCTCTCGCAGCGAGCTACGCTTCGTCCGACGAAGAAGAAGAAGAACGTCAACCACGCAGAGATTGTTTCACCGTTAAATCTTCAGAACCCTCTTCTTCACTGTTCTCGGTTATTCCTCAGCCTAAAGAATTCAGATCTTCCGAAGATGGGGATTTTGGTTCATCTTCTTCCAATCGAGGAAAATCTTCTCCTTTCCTATCTTCTCTCCCTCCTCCAAAGTCCTCGATTTCTCGGCAACAAAACCCCACTCCGCCGTCGATTCCGGCGTTACCTAAACGTGTCGTTCAAATCAGGCTTCCGGTAAACCCTAGACCTAGCAATCTTGATGAAGACGACGATGAAGAAGAGGAGAAAGCGAGGAAGAAGCGTAAACAGATGGAATTTGCCGCGGTATCACATGAATCTTCTGTGAAATCGTTCTTATCCGCCATGCCTGCACCTAAGAGCTCGCAAACACTCGGAGCTCTTCCTTCATTGGGATCAGGATCAGGTCGAAGATCGAACCTGGAAACAGAAATTACTCAAACGGAATCAGGTAGTGATCAGAACAAGAGTTTTGGATCGTTTAACAGCCATAGTACCGAAACGGAACAAATTGCTGGAGTAGATAGCTCTTATGCTGGTTATGGTGGGTACGAACCAATCCCTAGTGGTAGTGGAGATGCTTCTGGTTATGTGGGATACGATGGTAGTAGCTATGGAAATAATACATGGAATGGTGGTGGGTTTGAGGCGACAACAGGATTGCCTGAAGCAGTTATAGCCATGGATAGTGGTGCAAGGAGAGGAAGAAGAGGGAGGAACGAAATGCCAACAGAGATAGTTGAGGTTAAGCAAGATGAGCTCATGAAGAATAGACCAAGAGTTGATCAAGCTAAATCTACTGGGATCGCCTTTGGACCTGCGTATCAGGTTGGTTTAGCTTCTAAACTCTTTACTTTTGCTTGGATTTTTGTTGCAAGAACTTGGCTTTGTCTCTAAGGGTCTGTTGCTGCTCTGGCTCTGTAAATTTCAACCCTTTGCTTGTAGGAGATTCCCATTAGAGAGTAAATAGGATGATCAAACATTTCAGAAAACCCTGGAAATTTAACCGCAAAAGAAAATAAAATTTGAATTGCAAAGTATCTCCTCTTTGGGGTTTCCTTTGTCAAGTTTGGCCTGTCTTGATGCAAACTTCGCTGTGGGATTTATAGAACGAGGAGCCACTGCTCCTTGAGTTTGTTTTTGTGCATGAACTGGGGAGTTGTCTTGTGATAGAGCTGATTCTGTAACTAAACTTAATGCCTTCCCTTGGAGGAGAATTCCATTAGAGAGCTTATTGGATGATGAGTATTTGAAAAAAGCCTGAAACCGATGAAAGTAATAATGTAGGAGTTGTGAAATTATCTTCTGTTTGTGGTTGCCATTGTCAAGGTTCCTCTGTCTTGCTGCACAACTTCTATGTGGAGTTTATAGGAAAAGAGAGCTACTTAAATGTTTTCTCGTTCACATTTGTCTTGCAGCCGGCAACATCTTCATCTAAGGGTAAAGTGTCAAAGCTTCACAAGAGAAAGCATCAGATCACTGCATTATTCATGGACATGAAGCACAAGGAGACTGAGTTAGCAGAGAGACGTTCAAGAGGAATGCTCACAAAAGCTGAGACACAAGCTAAGTACGGATGGTGATCTGCTATTGTTTCTCTCATATCTGTGAAATTAACGACAGATTTTCTGTAACTTTCACATTTGTGTGTAACTTGCGTTATTTGCTCTTACTTTTACCATTTTTCCAAAATCCAACCTTTGAATGTAGTTCTCGTTTTCGTATATCAATCTACTCTCAGCAGAATCCTTTGCTTGACCAACCACAATCTGTTTATAGGCTGTATCATTTTTAAATTTGTGAACCATATCGAACCATTTCAAAGAAACCAAAAAATTTTGAAATCAAACCGGAACAACGAAAGTACAAAATAATCCATATAGAATAAGTTTATACCAAATTGCCCAAACCAAACTTAGAATGTATAAATTTGACAGTATAAATTTTGTTTTGAGCATCACAACACGTTTGTCCACGATCCAAAGTAATTTCAATGCCGAATTGCCAGTACCGAAGCTACAATTTATGAATCTGGACATTCATTAACATTGAGTTCAAAGGTAATTTTATTCTGTAAACACTTGGTTTAAGTCTTGTTCTTTTGTTGAAAATGATTTTTCACTACACAGAATAAGATAACTATGATACATCTAATCTATGTTTGGGAAGCCAGGAAATAGTGAAGTTATGAATCCAAAAACAATTAGCTGAATCTCCTTCACTATTCCCCACCATGGGTTCCCTACTTCAGGACCAACCACGTTCCCGTTCTCATTTGCATTACCTCGGTTCTCTGCTTCGTTCTCTTCCCTACCTTGTCCTTCTGCAAATCATATAAAGAAGATTCTGTTATCTTATAGCAATGGCTTCTGAAAACAGTTAGTATCAACACTACCATTGTCTTGATTATGCATACCAGGGACAGCATCGTCAATTAGTGGCCTAGCTGCTGCTGGATCATTATCTGCTCTAACAACATGCCTTTCAGGCCGAGGTGCTGCTCTATGCATGACTCTTGAAAGCCATCGAACAAATGGTCGAAGAGCTCCAGTTTGGTATCTGTCAAATTAATCATGAGTGGTGTACTTGGTTTTTAACATATTCAATGTAGATCTATTGTCACCCTCAAAGTTCCAAGCGAAGTTCACCAGATTATACTTACAGGTAAATCATTGTCGCGAAAAACACCAGAACAGCAAGCCTTTGTCTTGATCCATCTTGGTTAAACAAAAACACAACCGCAGCAAGCTTGAGTATCAGGAACAAGTCCAGCTGCAACGCAATCTCAAATCTCCATTCGACGACTTGCCTTTGATGAGCAGGTTGTTGTTGTTGCTGCTGTTGTTGCCCATCTTGACCTTGGCCTTCTCCCCTAGTATCCGCCTCGTAATTACTTGGCCCAGAGCTAAATGAAAATAAATCATTACGCTAATATAATCCAAACCAGTAAAAACTCTCTTCACACAATCTGCCAAGGAACTACACACAGAGAGATATAGAGAGACTATGATAATGAGAGAATTTTCAAACTCTCGACCCAATAATCAACCAAAACCCTATCCAAGTCTAGCATGCACATCTCATTCTGCCTAACGTCCTTTTAACATGTTAGCTCATAGGTAACCAACTATTATGATCTCACTAGACTAACACAAGATTTTTTCATAATCCTATTTTTCTCTAAACATTTGAGTATGGAGCAGATAATTTGCTATTCTGTCATCTGAACCATCACTGTCCAAAGCCAAAGTGACTCATTTATTGTGCTGCCAGAAGATATTGAACTGAGTTTTGTATCTTTCATCCGTAGACAACAAAACCAACGATTTTCTTGTAGTTATGATTCGATGGTAACAATGTTCAGCTAACATGGATAAAAGGTCACATTTGAAGGCATTTTGAATTATAAAAGCTACTTAGAGTGGATTTTACGTACGTGGGAATATTGTACGTAAGTGGGATGAGATTGTTAGAGGCAAGACCAGCGAAATTTCCTGCAAATGTGTGTTGGACAGGAACCGCATAGATGCCGGCTCCACGATTCATATGTTCCTCGTACTGCAATGGATTCAATCCATCAACGAAACCCGGATAATAGACTGGGTTCATAAGAAGATCAGCACGAAATTCAGAAGAACCTTGACCCTGAGAAAAAAACCACATTCGGAAAATATCAATGCACGTTCTAACACAAAATATGAAATCGACATTACACGAAATCGTCTGAAATTAGAATTCCGAATTCAGAAACCCTAATTCTGCCATATATCACCGAAACGGACGGAAGGTTTTAAGAGCTTCCTTACAGCAAGAGAATTAGGAGAATTTAGAAACGAAAACAGAGAGATTTCTAAACCGGAGACAAATCAATCAATCGGCGAAAGTGGCAGCATACACACCTGAGGTTTGAGGTCGGAATTTTCGGGCTGATGCAATGTTGAAGAGGACACCTTTTCGGCTTCCTCCACCATTCTCAAAAGGATCAAAGCTTTACGTAGAAGCTCTCTATATCTCTCTCTCTCGTTCTATCTATGCACGATTCTTCTTCTTCTTCTTCTTCCCTATTCGTTCTGAAACTTTTTATGGACTTACGCGTCGGCTTTCCAATAGAAGAACGCCATGTCAGCATGCTCGTGGCATAACTAGTTTGGTAAATTTGAAGTAAGTTCCTAAATAAGTCCCTCATCTTTCTAAACATTTTATTCATGGACCCAAATTTAGCTCTATGTACTGGAAACCCCCCCATTATCTTAAGAGCCCTAACACCGAGTTACGAGCTAGTGAATCAGCTCAGAAATCGATTCCTATAAGTCTGCATTTACAAAAAAGGATTTCAAATAATCTCCACAATTTTTCCAGGTAAATGATATCGTTTCTCCAATCGTCTGATTAAAGTATAGAAAAAGGATTGATTTTTGATTTATTTAACTTTGTTTGTGGTCACTTTCACTTTCTTTATGTTAGTTTGAGACTTTCATGGTCAACTGACTTGTAAACAATTAGCCCACTTGAAATTTTGTCAACTGACCAAAGACCACCAGAAGTCGTTGATATTATACAAACAGAAGGAAAGAAACTCTTTGAAAATCCCAACTTGGCTTGAAAACATTTTAAAGTATTTGACTTTTAAGAGATAGTGCTTCACCATCAGCCAACATGGCTATAGAATTATCTTCAGAATCAAAAGTTTTGATGAAAGAAACAAGCCTTTGTTTAAGTACTGTTGAGGTCGACGCTTGTATTGGAAATTAATTGAGAAAGTGCTGATCAAGAGCTTTCTGTCGCTAAATGGCGTGTTACAACTTTCTTCCATTGATTTCGTTCATTAGCTTATTCACTGTTCTTGTTCATGCTCAAGATCAATCAGGTATACAATGTCTTGCAAATGTATAGATTTCAGACTTTGTTTTTAAGGCTTTAAATCTTGCATGATGCGCGTGTGTTTGTCTTTAAATTCCAGGTTTTGTCAGTATAGATTGTGGTATACCAGATGATTCAAGCTATAACGACGAAATAACAGACATAAAGTACGTTTCAGATGCTGCCTTTGTCGAGTCAGGGACGATTCATAGCATAGATCCTGAGTTTCAGACAAGTTCTCTTGAGAAGCAGTTCCAAAACGTTCGGAGCTTCCCTGAAGGAAAGAGAAACTGTTACGATGTGCAACCTCCCCGAGGAAAAGGCTTCAAGTATTTGATCAGAACACGTTTCATGTACGGGAACTATGATAATCTAGGAAAAGCACCTGAGTTCGATCTTTATCTTGGGGTCAATCTCTGGGATTCTGTTACAATGGATAATGTAACTGCGATCGTTACGAAAGAGATCATCCACACTCTTCGTTCAGACCATGTTCATGTGTGTCTTGTTGATAAAGACAAAGGAACTCCATTCTTGTCTGCATTAGAACTTAGGCTCTTGAAGAGCGATACATACGAGACTCCTTATGATTCTATTATGCTGTACCGAAGATGGGATCTCGGGGCCCTCGGAAATCTTCCTATCAGGTGAAGAGATTTTAGAAATTGAGCATTGAGCTGAAAAAATGCGAGTTTTTATTTTACTGAAGTTTCATAAGTTTTTCTGGATAAAAAGTTCTACAACATTGTCTGCTCTTATTTATACAATCGTAAAAATAGAGAAAACCCTAATACAGATGTCATTATCTTCTCAATTCTTCAGTCTTCGTTTTGCGATAGGAGAGAATCAAATCGGTTATTTATTTCGATTTGGTATTCCGTATTTTTCCGTGCTCGCGAACCAACTCCACCTTCACACTCTGTTTTTACAGAGAACTTGTCGTTTTCTGCTTGGGAAGGCGACCGTTGCATCTCGGTTTTGGTTTGCCATTTCTTTTGACCCGGTTTGATTAAACCAACATTCCTTTCTTTAGTTGCTGCGACGTCGTTTACATTTGAAGCTTTAATAGCCCCTCTCAAACATGGCGTAGATGGAACATCAACGCCAAGTTTGAACCTTAAAGTCTTGAAACTGGATTCTGCCAATGACTTGGTAAAAATGTCAGCCAACTGTAGATGAGAAGGAATGTGTTTTACCACTAAAGACCCCAATGCAACTCTTTCCCGTACATAATGGTGATGAGTCTCAAAATGCTTCGTCCTTTTGTGAAATGCCGGATTTGCAGTCAAGTAAACTGCAGAGAGATTGTCACAGAACAGTTCTGGTGTTGAATGAAGAGGAATTCCGAGTTCTTTAAGAACTGAGCTGAGCCAAGTGAGCTCTGAAGCTGCTTCCGATAATGCTCGATATTCTGCTTCTGTTGAACTTTTTGCAACAGTTTGCTGTTTTTGCGATGACCATGAGATCAAATTGCAGCCCAGAAATGTACAAAATCCTCCTGTAGACCTACGAGTAATTGGACAACCTGCCCAATCACTGTCACAGTAGCCACGAAGAGTGAAATCTGTGTGTTTAGCAAATGAAATTCCCATCGTCAAAGTACCTTTTATGTACCTCAGAATTCTTTTAATCAACTGATAATCTGAGACAGCAGGAGCATGCATTTTCCGGCAAACAAGATTGACTGCAAACTGAATGTCAGGTCTAGTAAGTGTAAGATATTGTAACTTACCAGCCAAACTTCTGAAGTATGTTGAATTCTCAAATTGCTCTGTCTGATGTGGCTGTCTGTAAGGCTGCAGAGGGAGTGGTGTAGGCATGGGAGCACAATTCAACAGACCTGCAGCAACTAGAAGATCTTCAGCATATTTTTGTTGCGACAGAAATAGCCCCTCTGAGTGAGATTGCACTTGTATACCAAGAAAATAACTGAGTTGACCCATGTCCTTCATTCTGAAGTGTTTGTTTAGGTCCTGCAACAAGTCCTTAAGAAGTTCTGAGTTATTTCCTGTGACCACCATGTCATCAACGTATAATAGCAACAAGATAATGTTCTTATTGTGAGTGTAAACAAACAAGGACGGGTCTGGTTTACTGCAGATAAATCCATACTCAAGCAAATAGGTGCTAAACTTGTTAAACCAAGCTCTAGGAGCTTGTTTAAGACCATATAGAGCCTTGTGGAGACGGCAGACATGATCATGCCTTGCTTTATCAACAAATCCTGCAGGCTGTTTCATGTAGACCACTTCTGAGAGTTCTCCATGCAAGAAGGCATTCTTAACATCCAGCTGCTTAATTTCCCACTGAAGAACAGTTGCAGTATGTAAAACAGTGCGAATAGTAGCAGTTCTAACCACTGGACTGTAAGTTTCCCAATAGTCTATACCTTCCTCTTGGTTAAATCCTTGTGCAACAATTCTAGCCTTTAGCTTATCCAATGTCCCATCTGCATTCAGTTTAGTTCTGAAAACCCATTTACTACCAAGAACATGCATCTCTGGTGAATAAGGTACTAAAGACCATGTATGAGTTTCAGCACAAGTGTCCATTTCTTCTTTCATTGCTTGAAACCAACCAGCATGCTTAAGAGCTGTGCTCACTGTTTTTGGTTCTGGAATCGAGATTTTATCAGTATGAAGCACATATTTGGGATTGGGCTTAACAATACCTACTCTTAGGCGTGTTGTCATAGGATGAGTGGATCCAGATGAGGCTGGTTGAGACGATTGTATTACATCATTTGAGTCAACATTTGTTTCTCTGTGTTGTACTGACATATTGTTGTTTGGCTGTTCTGCAAGTTGTGCTGGATCTTCACCATTTGCAGAGACTTGTGAAGTATCTGATGTACAATCTGCAGGATGTGATACAGTTGCATTATTTTCTGCAGAGACTCGTGGAGAATCTGAAGTACAGTCTGCAGAATGTAATGCAGGTTCATTATTTTCAGCAGAAGATGCAGTTGATCCGATAGAAGTTAACACTGGCAAAGCTGGCACTAAGAGAGACTCTGTGGAGTTATCTGATGCATCAGAAGAATCTGATTCTGAAGCTTTTGATTCAGAAAAACCTTGCTGCCACATATTATACAGAGCTGATCCAGCTGCTGGCTGAAGATGAGCATATGAACTGTGAAAAGGAAATTCCTTTTCATTGAAAACAACATGTCGACTTATAAACACACGACCTGTTGGAGGATATAGACATCTATAACCTTTGTATTTATGGTTATACCCAATGAAAACACACTTGAGAGACTTAGGATCAAACTTATTTGAGGCATAGTCTCTCAGAACTGGATAACAGCTACATCCAAAAGTTCTTAAAGCAGTGTATACAGGAGCAGTACCATGAATAATCTGATATGGAGACTGCATTGATGATAAGGCTGAAGATGGCAGCAAATTAATCAAAAAATTGGAGGTGAACAGAGCTTCAACCCAATATTTGTGAGGTAGTCGACTTTCAAACATCATAGACAGTCCTAAATCAAGAAGATGTCTATGCTTCCTTTCAGCAAGTCCATTTTGCTGAGGAGTATGTGGACAGGAAATCAACTGTTGAATTCCATGTTCTGCAAGGTGGGCAGTGAATTTCTTGTTGATGAATTCGCCACCGCCATCACACTGAAAGGATTGTATCTTTGCATTGAGTTGATTTTCAACCAATTTTTGAAAGATAACAAATGTTGAGCAGAAATCTGACTTTTGTTTTAAAGGATAAAACCAACTAAACCTCGACCAATTGTCAATAAGAATTACATAATATCTAAAGCCTTGCACAGACATTGTAGGTGCAGGACCCCAAAGATCACAATGAATTCTTTGAAGAGGTTTAGTGGCAACAAACTCTGAAGCAGAAAATGACAGTCTAGGACTTTTCCCAAGTCTACATGAGTCACAAATGACTTCAGTTTTCTTGTTTATTTGAATAGCTTTTAAACTAGATAACTGCTGAAGAATCTGAGCATTGGGATGACCCAATCGTCTATGCCAAACATCCTCACTTGCTGATTGTTGAACGTTTGAGTAGAACACTTGAGTCTTTAACACTGGAGAATCCTTCAGCACATAAAGACCCTCACTGTTTCTTCCCAGCAGCAGTAATTTCTTGGTGACCTTGTCCTTAACAACAACTCCATCACAATCAAACTTAAAAGAGCATGGATAATCCTTTGTAATTTTTGAGACAGATAGGAGTGATTTAGCAACATCAGGACAAACAAGCACGTTGTTTAATGGTAACATACCTGTTTGAGACGCCAATGTGGTTGAGCCTGTGTGAGTAATTGGCAGAAAATTTCCATCAGCTGCCATAACTGCATCTGTACCAGTGTAAGGACGAGCATGCTGCAAGTGCTGAGGAGAGCTTGTAATGTGTGCACTTGCACCTGTATCAGGAAACCACTCTTGCCCAGAACTATCTGAAACTTCTGTTATATGCATTGCTGTCATTGCTGCTGGAAGTTCTTCTAACTGATAAGAGTTATCGAATCTGTGCCAGCAGCTGAGAGCAGGATGTCCTCTTTTACCACAAATTTGACAGACAGGTCTGTTGTCTCCATCAGAAGATACAGTAGAGTTTTGATAAGAGGGTAACTGTTGATGAAATCCACGGCCTCTGGTTGAGAAGGCTCCTCTGTTTCTACCTCCTCCCCTTCTGTAAAACTGATTTCTTCCTCTGCCACTGTAATATCCTGATGTTGGAATAGTATTGAATGCAAGATGAGGTGAGACATCAGTTGCAGCAACATAGCTTTGTAGCCTATCTTCATATGCTACTAATCGAGGAATGATGTCTTCAAAGGAGGGACTAGGTATATTATCCATTGAACCTTCTATACTAGTCTTTATAGGTTCATACTCACGGCCAAGTCCATGAAGAGCAGCAAAGATCTTCATTTTCTCGGTTACCGGACTCCCTATGGATGTCAGCAAGTCACATATTGTTTTAATTTCTTTCAAATAGTCTGCCATTGTTTTCTCAAGTTTTGACACCGTTTGAAGTTTTCTTTGAAGCTCAAAGAGACGTGAGGCAGAGACTCTATTATAATGTCGTGCAAGAGTTACCCAAACATCCTGAGCTGTTTTGCAGTTCACAACTACACTTAAAAGATCTTCTGAAAACGAACCAAGAAGCCAAGAACGTACCACTTGATCAGTTTGACACCATTTCTGAGCATCTGGGTTGCGAACATGTTGATCCATTCCATTTATGCCTGGGACTGTAACAAGGGGTGGTGGTTGTGGTGTTGCTCCCGTAACAAAACCTAGGAGATTTTGCCCAGATAAAAACGCTTCAAACTGTGTTTTCCAGAGAATATAGTTTCTCTGTGTCAATGTCACAGTGACACAGTTTGAAATGTTAAGTGAGGGTGAAGAATAAAGCTCCATAGTTGTATCAGCCATAGCTCTGATACCATGAAGAGATTTTAGAAATTGAGCATTGAGCTGAAAAAATGCGAGTTTTTATTTTACTGAAGTTTCATAAGTTTTTCTGGATAAAAAGTTCTACAACATTGTCTGCTCTTATTTATACAATCGTAAAAATAGAGAAAACCCTAATACAGATGTCATTATCTTCTCAATTCTTCAGTCTTCGTTTTGCGATAGGAGAGAATCAAATCGGTTATTTATTTCGATTTGGTATTCCGTATTTTTCCGTGCTCGCGAACCAACTCCACCTTCACACTCTGTTTTTACAGAGAACTTGTCGTTTTCTGCTTGGGAAGGCGACCGTTGCATCTCGGTTTTGGTTTGCCATTTCTTTTGACCCGGTTTGATTAAACCAACATTCCTTTCTTTAGTTGCTGCGACGTCGTTTACATTTGAAGCTTTAATATCAGGTTGTTATATTAACCTCGTACTATATTGCAGCATCTCTGGGCTAGCTTCTGTTCTAAATTATGTTTTATGCAGGTACAAAGATGATGTGTATGACCGTATATGGATGCCTCTAAAGTTTTCGAATCATAGAGTTTTCAGTACAAACCTCACGATTGATTCGAATATCAACAATGAATTCCAGCCTGCTCGTGCCATCATGAACACTGCTTCGACACCTTTGAACGCAAGCTTAGACATAACCCTCGTATGGGAACCACTTATACCTTCGTGGAAGTTCTATGTATACATGCATTTTGCTGACGTTCAAGAGATACCAAGCAACGAGACGAGAGAGTTCTCTGTGATTTGGAATGATAAAACTAACCTTTCTGATAACTTCAGCCCTCGTTTCTTGTATACTGACACACTTTACACTCAGAATCCTGTCACTGGACCAACACACGAATTTCTTCTCAAACGAACTGCTAAATCTACGCTCCCACCAATCATTAACGCCATAGAGACGTATCGTGTCAACGAGTTTCTTCAGTCGCCCACTGATCAACAAGATGGTGTGGATGGTTACGTTTTTCGAAACAGAACTTGACCTGTCTTTTCATCTTTTAAGTTTGCACACTTATCCATGTTTTCGTTTTAATTCTAGTTGATGCTATTATGAGAATCAAGTCCAAGTATGGTGTAAAGAAGAACTGGCTTGGAGACCCTTGTGCACCTGTAAACTATCCTTGGAAGGATATTGACTGCATCTATGTCGATAACGAGTCTCCAAGAATAACTTCCGTGTAAGCTTTGCTTCAAATGGTTATATATGTTTTTGTTCTCTGTCTCTCTCCTGTTCTCACTAGAGTTGGTTTGATCTACAGGAATTTATCCTTAAGTGGCTTGACTGGCGAGATTAATCCAGCCTTCTCTAACCTAACATTGATACAGAAGCTGTCTGTATTTTTTGATCGGGAATCTTCTTTAGTACACAGTTGTGAAATCTTTAGCTGATGCAACCAATACTTCGTTTCAGGGACTTATCAAACAACAGTTTAACAGGAAAAGTACCTGATTTTCTTGGAAATCTACATAACTTGACGGAATTGTAAGTCACACTAATTGGCATTGTTGATTACATAAACGAAGATGACATGTATTGCTTGGAGAAGTTGTATTGATTTCACGTACATGTCTGCAGAAACTTGGAAGGAAACAAGCTAACAGGTGCTCTTCCGGTGAAACTAGTAGAGAGATCAAACAGTGGATCGCTTTTGCTAAGGTTGGTTTATGATTATCTTTGGCTTTCAAACGCATTGAAAATGCTCTGAAGATTTTGAAATAAGTCTATGTAAGTTTTGGTCTATGTGGTTCATGTTTTCATAAATGTCTCTGCATTTTAATTGTAAGAATTGGTGGGAATCCGGACCTCTGCGTGTCTGCATCATGTCAAATTTCGGATTCGAAGACAAAGAAAAGTGTATATATTATTCCATTAGTAGCATCCGTCTCTGGAGTGATTGGTCTTGTGATAGCAATATCTCTGTTCTTGATGTACAAGAAGAGACATAGAAGCGGTAAAAAAAACATCAACAACCTATCCTAAGTGTCTTCGACTACTTGTAAGAAAACTTCTCATGATATCTTTACAGGCGGCTCTGATAATGTTAGGAATGGGCCATTGGACACAACAAAACGATACTACAAATACGCAGAAGTTGTGAAAGTTACAAACAACTTTGAGAGAGTACTTGGACAAGGAGGTTTTGGAAAAGTATACCATGGTGTCTTAAATGACGACCAAGTTGCTGTCAAGATTCTGTCCGAATCATCTGCTCAAGGTTACAAAGAGTTCAGAGCAGAGGTCAGTTTCTTACATACTTTTAAGGGTTTAGTGCTAAAAAACTGAGTTATGCATCCACTTGTTTATCACCAGGTCGAACTTCTCCTGAGAGTTCATCACAAGAACCTAACCGCTCTTATTGGATACTGCAACGAAGGCAAGAAGATGGCGCTTATATACGAGTTTATGGCTAATGGAACCTTAGGAGATTATTTGTCAGGTCAGTCTTTCTTCTACTTAGTTTTGGTCACTGGTATTTTGTTGCTAACTCATCTTTTGGTTACATTCTTAATCAAGGGAAAAAATCTTATGTCTTGAGCTGGGAGGAGAGGTTACAGATATCATTAGACGCTGCGCAAGGTTTGTGATAAAACTGATCTCAAAAACACATACTACAACAAGAAATGAGAAGATAAAATCCGAATGGAATAAAACTTGTGTTTTGTCTGAAACACAGGGCTTGAGTATCTTCACAATGGCTGCAAGCCTCCCATTGTACAAAGAGATGTGAAGCCAGCTAATATTCTAATCAACGAGAAGCTCCAGGCCAAGATTGCTGACTTTGGGTTATCTAGAAGTGTCGCATTGGACGGTAATAACCAGGATACAACAGCTGTTGCTGGAACTATCGGTTATCTCGACCCCGAGTAAGTAGAAAGCTTCTTCTTTTGTGTGTTTTGGTATTAGCTGTTTCAGTTTCTGAATCATTGTTTTGCAAAATTAAGGTACCACTCGACGCAGAAATTAAGCGAGAAGAGTGATGTTTACAGTTTCGGAGTAGTTCTTTTTGTTGAGAATATTATTCTCATTAAATCTATCAGTTATGTATTTTCCATTTTATATATTAGACGCTTTAGGCAAGTAGGTTAAACAGTTCACAAACTTGTATTCCTATATAAACTCTCTTAGCCACATTACGGAGGCATGACAAAAACTTTCAGAATCATCTTCTACATCTCTATACCTTGTATCATGGTATCAGAGCTTGACTTTATATTTTTTTCATAAACACCAACACAAAACGAAAACGAACCCGACAAAAACCTGATAGTGAACACCACAGGAATTGAAACCGAAACCATGACTGAACGAGTGGAGGTCCGACGAACAATATCCCCTTATGATCTCACAGCAGCAGATAACCCAGGAGCGATCATTTCTCATCCGCTCCTCCGGAGCAACAATTACGATGAATGGGCATGTAGTATCAAAACTGCTTTATGTTCAAGAAAAAAATTTGGCTTTCTTGACGGCTCAATACCAAGACCTGAAGAAACATCACCGGATTTCGAAGATTGGATTCCAGTCAATGCACTACTCGTTTCTTGGATTAAGATGACGATTCATGAGTCGCTGCGTCCAAACATCTCGCATCGAGATGTTGCCAAAGATCTTTGGGATTATCTCAAGAAGAGATTTGCAGTGTCAAGTGGTCCAAGGAATCAACAAATTAAATCGGATCTTGCCAATTGTAAGCAACAAGGATTGTCTGTAGAAACTTATTATGGAAAATTGAGTAAAATTTGGGATAGCATGTCCAGTCATCGTCCTCTACGTGTGTGCAAGTGTGGAAAGTGTGAGTGTGATCTCACAACACTACAAGAGAAGGATCGTGATGAAGATAGGGTGCACCAATTTCTGTATGGGTTGGATGAAAAACTGTTTCAAACAGTTCGTTCAAGTTTAACATCAAGAATACCGTTGCCAACGCTAGAAGAAGCATACAATATTGTGAGGCAGGAAGAAGATATGCAGGAGACTAGCAGACATCGTGAAGAAAGGCAAGAGATGAATGCCTTCTCTGTGCAAACAAAACCACGATTCCAAGGTGAAGATAGGTCCACAATATGTAAACATTGTAACAGAAGCGGACATCTTTCTGAAAATTGTTACTCAATAATTGGGTATCCTGAGTGGTGGGGAGATCGACCTAGATCCCGACTTGTTGCCGGACGAGGTAGAGGTAGAGAATTCACAGCATCATTACCACCGAATCGTAATACTCCAGCGTTTGCCAAAGCTGTCACAGTAGGAGCTACAACATCAGTGGAACGGGTGAATCGTGTGGTTACAGACAAGGATAGAGATGCTGTAAGTGGATTGTCAGATGAGCAGTGGCGTTCAGTTTTGAACCTTTTGAATGGAAGCCGTCCACAACCAACAGAATATTTAACTGGTAAGTCTTCTTCGCCTAACTGGATTCTTGATACAGGTGCGTCACATCATATGACCGGAAAACGCAACGCACTCTCTGATGTGCGCGAGATAGCTCCAGTTTTAGTGATATTAGCGGATGGAACTAAACGTGTTACAGTTCAAGAAGGGACAGTACATTTGGGATCTGGTTTAATCTTGCGTTCTGTCTTCTATGTTGAACAAATGCAGTCTGATTTGATATCAGTAGGTCAATTAATGGATGAGAATAATTGTGTGGGTCAGTTAGCTGATAACTTTCTTGTTATTCAGGACCGCACTACGAGGACGGTGATTGGAGTGGGTAAAAGGGATCGAGGAACCTTCTATTTTCATGGTGTGGACCATGTTAGAGCGGTGAAGGCAAATGGAATAATTTCATACGAAACATGGCATCACCGCTTAGGACATCCATCCATGAATATAGCTAGTTTGATTCCTGAAGTTGATAGTTCTACTTTTCTGAATAAAACGTGTGAGACATGTCTTCGAGCAAAGCAAACTCGAAATTCTTTTCCTTTGAGCAGTAATAATAGTATTGAGTTATTTCAGTTGGTTCATTGTGATGTATGGGGTCCGTACCGAACGCCATCGTTTAATGGAGCTCGATATTTCTTAACACTAGTTGATGATTTCTCGCGAAGTGTATGGTTATTTCTCATGGTTGAAAAGAAAGAAACTCAAATACACATCAGAAGCTTTGTTGCACAAGTAGAAAGACAATTTGGTAAATTGGTAAAGAAAATCCGAAGCGATAATGGAATGGAATTTATGTGCCTCACATCATTCTTTCGTGAAAATGGAATTTCACATGAAACCTCTTGTGTCAATACACCTCACCAAAACGGACGGGCAGAACGAAAACATCGGCATATTCTTAACGTAGCCAGAGCGTTACGGTTTCAAGCGCATCTTCCGATAGAATTTTGGGGTGAATGCATTCTAACAGCCGGATATCTAATAAATAGAACACCATCTATTGTGTTGAAGGGAAAATCACCATACGAAATGATATATAATGAGAAACCACCATATACTCATCTTCGTGTGTTTGGGTCACTATGTTTTGCT
The DNA here is from genome assembly GCA_018901935.1 of Pugionium cornutum. Taxonomy (NCBI): domain Eukaryota; kingdom Viridiplantae; phylum Streptophyta; class Magnoliopsida; order Brassicales; family Brassicaceae; genus Pugionium; species Pugionium cornutum. The sequence goes on along the minus strand of CM032160.1, from coordinate 32,588,506 downwards.
CATAACCAAAATCACAAAGGGGACAAATTTGCTTCAAGATCAAGACGTTGCATATTTGTTGGATATAGATTTAATGAGAATAATATTCTCAACACTTTTAGAGGTTGTCACGGGAAAACCGGTGATTGCACGTTCAACAACAACAGCAGAGAACGAACACATAACGGACCGGGTAGAATCACTTCTGTCCACAGGAAATATCAAAGGCATTGTTGATCCAAAGCTAAGAGAGAAGTTTGATGCTGGTTCTGCATGGAAGATCATTGAAGTAGCAATGGCTTGTGCGTCTCCTAGTTCTGGAAACAGACCAACGATGAGTCAGGTAGTGGCTGAACTGAAGGAGAGTGTAAGCAGAGCAAGAACCGGTGGTGGTTCCCGCGGCAGCACTGGTACAGAACCGGCGATGACGAATTTCGACTCGGGAATGTTTCCTCAGGCGAGGTAAGATGATTTGAGTTTTTAATTTCCAGAACAAGGTTGAGTTGTGTTTGCTTTGTAAGATTGTTAAAGTGTACAACAAGTTTCATGTTTAAAGGTTTTGTTTTGTCATTTTCTCAGTAATGGCTGTGCTACAAACTTAAGCAAATGAAATGAAAATAAAGATGAAGTTTCAGAACTCCTCTGATTAAATAACAAAAATGAAAGCAAAACTTAATCAAATGGTGACACAGCACAAGTATGAAAATGACATTAATGTTTAAGAGAATAAATTGTCAAAAACAATTTCATGAACCTAATGACTTGGTCTTGCTGATTTGTTCTATCAATATATATATCAGAAAACATGGATTAGAATAGTCTCAAACAACAATGCTTAACTTGTCAATATTGGTTAGATTTTACTAAAAAAAATCAGAGAAATTAATGGCTTCCTACAACTTTCTTCTGTTGGTTACATTCGTAAGCCTTTTTGTTCTTGTTCAAGCTCAAGACCAATCAGGTACATAATCTTCAGATGGTCTTGTTTTGTTTAGAATCTTCAGATGTTGTCATCTGTCTGTATGTGTGTGTTTCTTTAACAGATTTTATCAGTATTGATTGCGGACTACCAGATGGTTCAAGATACAGTGATGAAACTACAGACATCAATTACATTTCAGATGGTGAATTTGTCGAATCCGGGACAAGTCATAGCATAGATACAGAGTTTCAAAGAAGTTCTCTTGAGATTCAGTTTAACAACGTTAGGAGTTTCCCTGAAGGAAAGAGAAATTGTTACGATGTTCAGCCCCCGGGAGGGAAAGGTTCTAAGCATTTGATCAGAACTCGTTTCATGTATGGAAACTACGATTTTCTGGATAAAGCACCCGAGTTCGATTTGTATCTTGGAGTCAATTTATGGGATTCTGTTATTCTAGACAATGCAACTACTACAGTTACCAAAGAGATCATTCAAACTCTTGGTTCAGACCATGTTCATGTGTGTCTTGTTAATAAAGGCAAAGGAACACCATTTATGTCTGTATTAGAGTTCAGGCTTGTAAAGAATGATATCTATGAGACTCCTAATGAAAAACTTATGCTAATTGCAAGACGCGATGTGGGCTCTATCAGCAATCTTTCTGTCAGGTGTCATTATCTTTGAGCTTTGTTGTTGTTTCATCAGTTTTCAAATCTTTAGCTAATTTTTCTTCTTATGATTTAGGTACAAAGATGATGCTTATGACCGCTTATGGACACCGAGACAATTTGAAAACTTCACTATCTTGAACACGTCGCTGGCAATAGATCAGAATGGCAACAATAGCTTTCAACCTCCTCTTATTGTCATGAGAACAGCGAATGCACCAAAAAACCCCACCCAGTTTATCAATATGTTGTTTGTACCAAATGATCCTAAGGGGAAGTTTTATATATTCATGCACTTTGCTGAAATTGTTGAGCTGCATAGGAATGAGACCAGAGAGTTCACTGTATCAGTGAATGATGAGCCAATAGGACCCACTGTGTTCAGTCCTCGCTTCTTGTTTACAGATACAATTTCCACCAAGAACTCCGTGAGCGGACCAAGAATCGAGATTTCTATTAGACCAACTAATATATCGACCCTTCAACCGATCATCAACGCCATTGAGGTTTATCAAGTCAATGAGTCTCTTCAATCACCTACACATTCCTTAGATGGTAACAAATATTATCACTCTCTCATTTCTTGAGAAAGCGGACAATCTAACTTAGCCAAGGAATATGATTTTGTTTTCAGTGGATGCCATTAGGAAGATTAAGGCTAAGTACAGAGTGAAGAAGAATTGGCAAGGAGATCCATGTGTTCCATTAGATTATTCTTGGGAAGGTCTTGAATGTGATAATCCTCCGAGAATCATTTCTTTGTGAGAATCCTGCTTAAAAAACATCTACGATAAGTTCTGTTCTTTCAGTCTTGTACATGTTTTTAAGACAGATTTGGTGAGTTACAGGAACTTATCCTCCAGCGGATTGTCTGGTCTGATTGATCCAGCCTTCTGCAACCTTACATCAATTCAGAAATTGTCAGTATTTATTTGTTTGATGCTATAAACAATGAAGAGTGTGCAAATTTTGTGAACTCACATGGACACAACAACCAATCAATGTTGCAGGGATTTGTCAAACAACAGTTTAAAAGGAAATGTACTCAATTGCTTCGCCTATTTACCAAATTTAACAGAGTTGTAAGTAATGCAAACTCGACCATACTTTCATGGAAACTCATTGGTGCAGAAAGCAAATGATACTCTGTCTGAATTTCTGCAGAAACTTGGAAGGAAATCAGTTAACGGGCTTACTTCCGTTGAAGGTACTAGAGAGGTCAAGCAATGAATCACTTAAGTTAAGGTTTGCATTAAGATAAAGCTTTTTGAACACATTACAGACTGAACTAACTTCTTGTTTATGTTCTTGAAGACAAAAAGTATAGTTTGCTTACTCCAAACTTGCTTTCGCACTAATGCTTTCTACTATTGAAATAACAAGCGTGGGCGGAAATCCGGGTCTGTTTCTTTCTTCTTCATGGCAAGAGACGAAGAAGAGTAAAGGATACACTGTTCTGCTTGTAGCATTGTTTGCAGGAGTGTTGGTACTATGAACTATATTGGTTCTATGCAACAGAATACGCAAGAGTAGTAAGATATGAAATGCAGATTCTATGTATACAACAAATCAAGATCCAAATTATTTACATGTTGCTTGCTTAGATAGTTTTGGTTTCCTTGTGTATCCAAGTGAAGCTTCATTATTTGTGCTTTGTTTGCTTTTGTATAGACCATATTCCCTTTTTTTCTTTATTATTGTAGTGAAGATATTGTTTGGGAAAAATCTCTAATTTCACACCACAAAATTTTATATATATATATATATACAAAATTTGGATATCTTTTTATTTATCGTTAAATAGAAGTTGAATGTCGAACTCCCCCAATCTTAAAGTTTTGACTTATTTCCATCCAAAATTAAATTTGGGGAATTAATCAATTATTTTATTATTTAACCAAAGTCAAACCAATTTTGACTCGATTTTGATCTAATTTTTATCTGATTTAGACCTATTTTTTACTTGATTTAGACCCATTTTTTACTTGATTTGGACCCGTTTTTTACTCGATTTGTATCTTATCTTGACCAAATTTTAATCGGGTTAAAACAGGTTGAAACGGGTCAACATCCGGATCAAAAACTTGTCAAAACGGGTCAAAATCAGGTGAAATTTGATTTGTTATCGGTTTAATAATTAAATAATTAGTTAATTCTCCAAATTTATTTTCGTGTGAAAATAGTTTGAAAGTTCCAAATTGAGAGGAATTCGACATTTAACTTCTATTTGACGACAACTATAAATAAGTCCAAACTTCGTATCTATCTACAGAGATATGGAACTTCGTAGATGGAATTAGACAATCTTCCCGTATTGTTTTGGCATATAAAAGTATAGACTTCGCTTTAATTTATTAATGTGTTTTTTATTTATAAAACCAAATATTTTGCATTATAATTTTATAATTTTTATATAATATTTTTCATTAAAAAAACCACAATTTTTTTGCAATTAGTGAATTTGAATGCATTTACATTTTTGGAAATTATGAATAAAAAATATAGAATAACAGAAGATAATCTAAATTTCAAGGCATATTGTTGAGTCTGTATAAGTAGAGTTTGATTTGTTGATGTTAACACTTTAGTTTTGGAATGAGCAACCAGTTGACAACAGAGAATACTACAATAATAATAAATAAATAAAAATTGGTTTACAAAAAGAAATATAATAATGAGTTTTTTTGGTTTGTTAATGAAATCTAATGAATTGCCTATTGGAATAAAATATTAGATGAAATCATGTGATTTTCCTTAAGCGTAAAGATATCAAAAAGAGAAAGCATAATTATCAAATGTGATTCCGAAGCAACGTTTTTAATTCACTTATAAAAAATATTCCAAATCTCTACTAAATATGCATGTTTTGATCGTGAAAACTCAATCTTAATATCATATAACAATATAATTTTAATTAATTATTCATTATAAGCAACGTTTTCATTTATGGTAAATCATGTTAATAATTAATTTTTCATCATAAACAACGGTTTTTTGTTTACGGTAAAAATCACGTTAACTAGATTTATACTCACGTTCTGTATGCATAAAAATATTCGTAAATTATATAACATTGTTTATTAGTAAATATAAATTAGATATTTCTATAATTTTAACTATTATTTAAAATTATTTTTAATATTAATTTTTATATATGTAAATTCAAGAAATAAAATAATTTTTTTTCAAGAATTTAATAATATTTTTTGTTAGCTTAATAAAATATATTATTTTGTAATTAAATTAATAATAATGACATATATTATAATTATTTTAGTAACTTAAATTCAATTTTATATTATTTGAAATTTATTATGATAATAACACGTAAATATCATATTTTTGTTAATAACACGATTCTTAGGATATGTTAGCACTTCTTAACACTTCCATAATTAAGCTTTTACATGCAACAAATGAAACCAATTATAGTCTACTAAATCTAATTCAATATGTTGTAATATTCGTTCTGAAAATTCTACGTGCCATGTTAGATTTAACACTTCTTGGTTATTAAAAAAAACATGAAACTGATATAGTAATTAATTTCATATAATGTTAGATTTTTCTTTTTGGTATAAATTTTTTAGCTAAAAAGTATACATTAAAAAAAATAGAAACTGAAAGTTTAAGTTATTTTTTGTTTACTCACTACACCTGACAATGAGAAACAGATGTAAAAGTGTCACGAAAAGTAAAAACGGAGAAAACTTAGCGTATGACAGATTTGTCTTCTTCTAACCGAAAGGCAATTCAAAGTCCCTTTCACAAAGATCCACCACTAAGAGTTCTCAAAGGGAATAAATAGAAAAAAAACATTAATATTTGATTTTTTTTTAATTTTTATGGACAATTGTCTAAAATAACATTATTTTAAATTTTTATTTCAAATATAATACTAATCATTTATATTTTTAAAAATAACATAAATTTTAATATTAAAATAATTAAAAAACTCATTCTAATACAAAAAGTAAACCCTAAATTGGAAAAAATGAACTTAAATATTATGTTTTAATTTTATATATAGTTTATTTGAGGTAAATAATTATTTTTACGTCATAATTTATGCTATTTCAGAAATTTTATTTTTAATATACTAAATTTGAAAAGTAAACTTAAAAATTGCTATTTTAGAATATTACTCAATTGTTATTTATATAAACATTGCATAGTTTTAATTATTTATTATACACAAAATATCAAGTAGATAGGTAATTATAAAGTTATGTCCATTATAAAGAAATAAGTATATATTGTAACATTAAAAACGTAAATATATTTATCTAAAACAAAAAAAAATTATACTAATATAAATGAATGGGAAGAGTAATTAGAATAGTAGTTGCATCACTTCTACGTCTATACCAGAAGTGTGGAATCAAACTTCACCTTCTACCGTATAAAAATATGAAATTTTCGTATAAATATATTACACTACCGGTCCATTGTGACCAAATAACAAAAAAAAACTAATATAAATGAACATACTAATTAGTGTGTTAATTTTTGCCTTTTGAGCAAAGAAAAGATATGACAGGACACATGATGTGTTTAGACATAAAGACATATTTGTGGGAACAATCCTCACATGTGCTCACATATGTTAACTTTAAACTTCAATATACATCCAAATCTGAAGTGATTCCTATTATGATTCTTTATACACATTCCATACAATCCATTTTCTCATCGATATTTTGCTTTATTACATCACAATTATCTAATAAGAAATGATCAAATCTCAAAGTATACCCAATGGTAGATTTAGTCTTCCCTTTAGATGTATTATTGTAAACTTCACTATTTCATAAAAATGCATTTAGCGTTTATATATGATTAGGAATGAATTCTTACTTTGGCAATTAAACATCATAATTGAGTTTATTATAACATTTGGCCCTCTAATTATGATTCTTCTTTTGTATTTAGCTTTTCATGTAAGGCTGTAACCAATTTAAGTCAACAACATATTTTTCTTTCTCTTTTGACATTTCAATGTTTTTTCTCTCTCTTTCTACTTTGACCTTTTGTTTCTCTCTCAACAAAATTTTTCAATCTAATACTTCAATATGGATTGCCAAAGCTAAGAAAGGTTTTTTGAAATATCAACTTATAATTATTTTATTATTTTCTGATAACTATTTTAATCTTCAATTAATTTTTTATATTATTATTTTTAAATAGTAGGTTTTTATGTTTTTATTCCAAATTTAATACATTAAAAATTAAAAATTAAAAATTTAAAATATTATAAATTTTATACAAAAGTACTTATTTATCATAAATAAATTAAAATAAAAATAAAAAAAATTTTGAATTCCTTTATCTAATTTAATATTAGTTTTCTTTATTAAAAAATATTTTAAGATATTTTAATATTAAATTTGTGTAATTAAAAAATAAAATAATAATGGTGATTTAAAATAAAATATTAAAAATATATATATATTTTGGAGAATTTCCCAATTTTGTTTCATTTTAGATTTTTGGGCTTAGAAGAAATGAAATAAAAATGTGAAATAACTAAAACATCATTAACTACTTACATGAGATGATGATTAGTGGTTTCAATATAAATAAAAAATATTGAAAAATCAAAGTGGCTTCAATATAAATAAATAAAAGGAACATAACATATAATAAATGTTCATATCTATTCACTGACTTATTTAACACATAGTAAATTTCTAATTTCTAAATTCCAAAAAATATAGTATTGATTTCCAAAATTGCAGCATTTACACAGAACACTGATTCCCATAGCTACTTTTGAGGGGTAATATCGTCATTTAAATAGGAACCTTATAGCAAATCTTTCGCGCGAATGGTCACTCTCCTTCCTCCAATAGGATATTTATTTATTTAAATCTATACACCACCGGCGTGAACATTCGGATATTCGGTTCGTTTTCGATCGATTATATTTAGTTTTGGTTTTTTTTGGCTGATAGGATTAAAAATTCATTTGGTTATTTTTGTATTTTGGTTCGATTTTTAGTTTGGTTATATTTCGGTTTCGGTTGGTTCGGTTATTAAATTTAAATCGAAAATAACTGAAATAACCGAAAATCAAAAAATAACCAAAATAAATAAAAATAACCAAAATAACTAAAAATAACCACAATAACTAAAAATAATCAAAAAATAATCAAAAATAAACAAAATATCCTAAATATTCGAAATATTTTTGGATAACTCAAAATAACCGAAAATAATTCGGTTTTTTTCAAATATTATTTCGGTTTTTGGTTCGGTTTTGATTAGTAACCAATAACCATAATTTTCTAAAATAATATCCGTTTGATTATTTTTTATAACCGAATACTAACCGAATCTGTTTTTCGTTTTGGTTCGATTTATTCGATTCGAATTATTTGCCTAGACCTACCCAAAATATTGGATTTTAGTTATATCCATTAAACACTTTTTTTTTTTTACATTTTACCATTATACAAAAGCGTTACGATTAAAATTAAACAAATATTTGTCTCCATCATTTTCGGTTCGTTGTCACATTAAATTAAACATTACGATTAAATTCAATAATTAAAAATTAAACCCTAAATCACAGTAAATTAACTACCTCTCTTCTTCTTCATTTCTACACACTCAACACTCACTCCACTCACCATTAAATCACAGTAATTTTTTGTTTTTTTTTTACTAACCTCTCGTGTTCCTTTCTCTCTCTCTTTTGATCTTTTGCTAGATCTTTACTCTACAGTCAAATTTTCTGTAGATCACTCGATTAAAGATCTGAATCAGCTTGTTCTTTGTTTTTTTCTGCAAATGTGATTCATGTAGTGACTAAATTTCTAATCTTTTCGTTTAATTTCAATCGTAATCTCGCTGTTTCGTCTCAAAAAGTAACTTATTTTTTTGTTGGTTTGTTCCGTCTCGATTCGTCTCTGAAGCAAATGTAAGTTCGCATACATTATTGGTTTTTTTTGTTTACTCTATTGAAGCTAGAGTTTTAACAGGATCTTCTTTTTTGTGAAGATAAATGTAGACACACTTTTTGTTTTTTTGTTTTTTTTTTTAATTTCTGGGTTTATTGTTGTTTATTCCTTGCGTGGAGGATTTGTGAAAATGGGTTATTCTTACTTAGTCTTGATATTTTGATTTGCTAGGAAAAAATGTAGGCTTAAGAGATAAAGATTCTCTCTCTTTTTTTTTCTTTTCTTTGTTTGTCTCATTAATTGAAAGAGCAATAGTTGTTATACTGTGCTTACTGTTTCTAGCTTATTTCTTTATAAATGGCATAAGATGGAGCTGAACTTTCTTTACTTGATTAATGTGTTTAGGCAAATTTCTTGGAGTAAGTACTAGAAAGTATAAGTTCTTTTCCTTCAAGCTGTAAAATAGGTTTCAAGTTCTTTTCTTTGGGTCTTGATGTGTTTGGTTCTCGACAAATTCAGGAAAAGATGGATCTCTTCCTTATTTTTATGTTTGGTATTTCCAGGTACAGTTGGATTTTCAGTAGTAATGTTCTTGACCTGCAAGTACTTGGCCTTGGAAATGATTCTTGTGTCTATATACAGTAGCTTGATTATGTGTTTTCTGTATCTTTTAAGAAAGCTTGGTCCTTAAACCTATGTCCGTAGGTCTCTGAGAAGAGTGTATGAGACTAGATGATTAGCTTCATTTTTCGTTGAATATTTTGTGATTTGAGTGAAGTGATAGTGGTATTGATCGCATGATGCTAATGCATTCATTTGATTTTGATGCTGCAGTTGAATCTACAGCAAAATTAAAGTGGGAGCTTCATTTGCTGCGAATCAATATGGATATGAGGTTGAGAATTTTTGTCGTTTTCGTGCTTCTTGTTACTGTGACAGCAGAGGTTTACATTGTGACTATGGAAGGAGATCCAATCATAAGTTACAAAGGTGGAGAAAATGGTTTTGAAGCAACTGCTGTTGAATCCGATGAGAAGATTGATACATCAAGGTACTTAAATAGTTTCTCTTCTTCATTAGCAATAGTATCGACATCTGGATAACTAAAGACTGTATATACATTGCTTGCTAGATTAACAATCTGTTCCTTTTTTCAGTGAATTGGTGACTTCATATGCTCGTCACTTAGAGAAGAAGCACGATATGATTCTTGGGATGCTCTTTGAGGAAGGTTCATACAAAAAGCTTTACAGCTATAAACACCTTATAAATGGATTTGCAGCTCATGTTTCTCCTGAGCAGGTGGAAAATTGATTTTAGATCATTTCTTCGAATTTCTTTATTCATGTTCCCTTACACTAATCCACTATATTTGGTAGGCAGAAACACTACGTCGTGCCCCTGGTGTGAAATCTGTTAACAAAGATTGGAAAGTGAGGAGACTGACCACACATACACCAGAGTTTCTGGGACTTCCAACAGATGTTTGGCCAAATGGTGGTGGTTTTGATAGAGCAGGAGAGGATATTGTTATTGGGTTTGTTGACTCAGGGATTTATCCGCATCACCCAAGTTTTGCTTCTCACCACAGATTACCTTATGGCCCTCTTCCTCATTACAAAGGGAAATGTGAAGAAGATCCTCACACCAAGAAGAGCTTCTGCAACAGGAAGATTGTTGGTGCCCAACACTTTGCTGAAGCTGCTAAAGCGGCTGGAGCATTTAACCCAAACATCGACTATGCATCGCCAATGGATGGCGATGGGCACGGAAGGTTTGTCTTTACAATTTTGCTCTTATAGTCTAATATTGTCCTCAGGATCTAGGATCTTTTCATTGTGCCCGTATTTCACTGTACTAAGCTAATCTGATCATGTTGTTTCTTCTTATTGGACTACTGGATTTTCAGTCATACAGCAGCCATAGCAGCTGGGAATAACGGTATTCCGTTGAGAATGCACGGTTATGAATTTGGAAAAGCAAGTGGGATGGCGCCGCGTGCAAGGTAGGTAGATATTGCAAAATGGCAGTTCTAATGACAGTATGTTTTATTCTCCTTCATGAGCTAAAAAGGCTAGTCTCTTTCAGGATTGCTGTTTACAAGGCTCTTTACCGGCTTTTTGGAGGCTTTGTGGCTGATGTAGTTGCTGCGATTGATCAGGTAAGAACAAGAAATGATTACAAATTAGAATAGACTGATCGGTACAACGGAAAATATCCCAGCTTAGTGAACATAAATTACTTTAACGTACATTACTAGCTAGGGAAATGATTTCTCCTGCTGCTTATCTTTTCATGAGCAGGCTGTTCATGATGGAGTTGATATCCTTAGCCTCTCTGTTGGTCCAAACAGTCCTCCAACAACGACCAAGACAACATTCTTGAATCCATTTGATGCTACACTTCTTGGAGCTGTAAAAGCTGGTGTTTTTGTTGCTCAAGCTGCTGGAAACGGAGGCCCATTTCCAAAAACTTTGGTTTCATATAGCCCCTGGATAACTACGGTTGCCGCTGCAATCGATGATCGCAGATACAAAAATCATCTGACCCTTGGAAATGGAAAAATGCTGGCTGGGATGGGATTATCCCGTAAGAAAAAAAAACTGTTTTACATTGTACCTAGTTTCATATTTTGATGTTTTGAAAGTTATATATATATTTTTTGCAGCCTCAACTCGGCCTCATCGGTTGTACACTTTGGTTTCTGCAAATGATGTTCTGCTGGATTCATCTGTTTCGAAGTATAATCCATCTGATTGCCAGAGACCAGAAGTCTTGAACAAGAAACTGGTTGAAGGAAAGATTCTTCTCTGTGGATATTCTTTCAACTTCGTTGTTGGTACAGCTTCCATCAAGAAAGTTGTTGAAACCGCAAAGCATCTTGGAGCTGCTGGTTTTGTTCTTGTCGTTGAAAATGTTTCTCCGGGAACCAAGTTCGATCCCGTTCCTTCTGCCATTCCAGGAATCCTGATTACAGATGTGTCTAAGTCAATGGTAATGGAAGTTTTGATGCTCATTTACTCTCAGCCTAATTTCTTTATTGAGATTCCTTTTTCTCATTCTTAGGATTTGATTGATTACTACAACATCAGTACATCAAGGGATTGGACAGGACGAGTAAAAAGCTTTAAAGCGGAGGGAAGCATCGGAGATGGTTTAGCACCTGTTCTTCACAAATCAGCACCTCAAGTGGCATTGTTCTCAGCTAGAGGACCTAATACCAAAGATTTCAGCTTTCAAGATGCTGATCTTCTCAAACCGGATATTCTTGCACCGGGTTATCTAATATGGGCTGCTTGGTGTCCAAATGGAACAGACGAGCCAAATTATGTTGGTAAGCATCCATAGTACTGAAAGCTAACAGGTGGAGATTCTTTTGAACAGAACTAAAATTTCTTGCTTTGGGCTATTGAGCAGGCGAAGGATTTGCGCTAATATCAGGAACCAGCATGGCTGCACCACACATAGCCGGGATAGCTGCACTTGTGAAGCAAAAGTATCCTCAATGGAGTCCAGCTGCTATCAAATCAGCTTTGATGACAACCTCACTAGTCATAGATAGAGCAGGAAGGCCTCTCCAGGCACAGCAATATTCAGACACAGAAGCTGTAACGCTTGTTAAAGCCACTCCTTTTGATTACGGAAGTGGTCATGTCAATCCAAGTGCTGCTCTAGATCCTGGTCTTATCTTTGATGCAGGTATAATTGCTCTTTTTTCATCACTTTTGTAAAAGAAAAAAAAAACAGTCTTCTTTACTTGATATTTAGTCGATTTTCTGTTGTAGGTTATGAGGACTATCTAGGATTCTTGTGCACAACCCCGGGGATCGATGCCCATGAGATAAGAAACTACACAAACACACCCTGCAACTATGATATGAAACATCCTTCAAACTTCAATGCACCATCTATCGCCATTTCTCACCTTGTAGGGACCCACACCATAACAAGAAGAGTGACGAATGTGGCAGATGTAGAAGAAACATACACAATAGCAGCTAGGATGCAGCCGTCTATCGCCATTGAAGTGAACCCACCAGCAATGACTCTCAGACCTGGCGCTTCTACAAGTTTCTCGGTCACTCTGACTGTGAGATCGGTTTCTGGAGTATACAGCTTTGGGGAGGTGAAGTTGAAAGGTAGCCGAGGGCATAAGGTGAGGATTTCAGTGGTGGCTTTGGGACATAGGCGATGAACATAATGGTGTTGTCTTTGTAATATTATTTTTTTGGAAACATGCAGAAATAAGAGGGTAGTTGTAGAGAATTCTGTCTGAAAACAAAAAGAGGAAAAATGTTTAATAGCAGTTTGTATAATTAGTGTCTAATATGAAGCTCCACCTTTTCGAGTTTCAGTGAGAAATGTTCAAATGCTCAGCTGTAAACTGTATAAGCCTGTCCTTTTTTTCGATTCATTACCAATTCCAACAAAAGAGTTCCACCAAAGAAAACAGAAACAAAAAGCACTCTGAAAATTCTATAAATAACAATGAGATGTAGTGAAAACAGATGAGTTAAATATGTCCCAACGTCCCCAACCAAATGAAAAGCCTCCAAACATTCCTAACTTCTCAACATCACACCAAGCTTCTCTGCTCTTAAAAGAACTTTGCAGCGAGTTACATCTTCTAGAGATCCCATGTCAGTTCCTCAAGGTTTAATTTGATTCCAAAGTATGCTATGCAATGCAATGGGACGTTGGTCAAAGAATCCGAGTCAAAAGAATACGAATACTTCCTTTACATTGCATTTCATCGATCAATAAGAAAACATCATGAGGTTTATGCGATGCTTGTGTAGTTTGAAAAGATGTTGATCAGTTTATCAAGAGTATCTGCGTGGAATTTCCTTCCAAAGAGATAGCAAGGTCTTTTTATTCCATTCCACATGCAATTTGTCCATGTTACTTCACCCTGCAGACATAAAAAGGAAAACTCTAACTCCGTAAAGGTATAAAACCGGAAGATTTACAACTGATTACAAGTGAAGATGAATTGGTTTTGAAGTGTGTACCGTTCCCTCACTTGTTACACGTGAAACCGCATCAATGGACTGCAAATGGATCAAAAGGTATGCCAAATGATTATCTTAATGGAAGCAAGCAAAGGAATAGTCAGGGAAGATTTTCAAGAGACCACAGCATTTTCGTGATATTACCGTGAGGTTCTTTAGTAACTCGAGTGTGATATCTTTGGGCATGTATGTTCTTGGATGCCATTTTTTCTCAGACCAATCAACATATGTCACAGTCCAGTTAGAAATGCCACCAGGATCAAGCATCTGGGAGATTCATCACACCATAGTTTATTATAGGTAAAGAAACTACGAGAAAAATGAAACAATTTCTTCTAGTTAAAAGAGTCAATGGATTCTCACATGAAACAATGTTGGCAAGTAGTGTTCATCCGCGATGCAGTTCTTGTTGCTCTCTACACCTGGCTGAAGAAAAAACACAGTCTTACTATTAATCTGTGGTTATTTTCATAGATCTAGATAGTAATGCCTTCATAAACTCGAGAAAGAAGGTAAAATCTATTTTGAGGTTTAGGTCATACTCACCCCACAGTAGTCCCGGAATTTGGAATAGTATAGACTGTCTGCCATAGTTATGACAGCATGCTGACGCTTCATGGAGAACCACTGCACGGATATAAAATAACTGACTAAACGATGAAAGGTTATTGAAAAACTATCTCATGCCAATTTCTGTACCCTCACGTGATCACACAGCTTCTCAATAATGACGAACGGAACCAAATATGCAGATCAAATGTATTTGACTGATTTAATTAATACTAGGTGGTTTCATCTCTAGCAAGGAAAATTTGGGCTTCAAAAGAAAATTCCAGTTCCTCACTATGGATGGAATATGGTGCATAAATGCTGTTGCCGTGTTGCGATAACTAGTCTACAAAGAATTCTACTTAAAAGCCTTTTGTCGTATCCACCGGTTCAAACATGACATAGATTTGTTCCTTATATCGTATTTTAGTGACCTTGCATATATTTTCAGATGAGGCAAGCATAAAACTGGATCAGTGAAATAGTTTTTACCTGTGCACCCTTTCGGAAATCTTCCTTTGGAATTTCAGGCAACATGTGATCCATATGCCTGCCGATTCCATGTGGACCAGGATCGTCAAAGCTGAAGAGTAATAGAAAATCGCTAATTAGTTAAAAGATGTTGGGAAGAAATCTGCAACATGTGCAATTATAATTCTGAAATCTCATCAGCTCGAACAAATGGCTTTACCAGTCAACATAGCTGACATTGCTGTACATCATGTAGTTGTACATGTATTCAAAACTTCGAAGTGGCACACAACTTCAAGACCAAGAAACATTCAAGTAAGTTAGGGCAACCCAGAATAAGTGAGGAGAGAGATAAAGTTGTTGGGAGATTACCTATCAGAGAGTAAAACAAATTGCTGATTTTCAGGATCTCTAAGAGCATTGGTCAACAGACGTCTCTCGGCATCAATCATTGATATTCTACCCCAGACTACCTATAGAAAACATACATATGATTCCTTAACCACAATAATGAAAATTATTACAAAAGCAAGAGAAATACATACACCAACTAAATGTAGTCATTCCAAAACTATAGTATTTCTTTCCATGACCATTAGAGAGAGATGATGATATATCTAAACATATAGACATCAGAAGAGACAGACCTCATCACTTCGAATTTCACGGTTAACAAAGTAACGACTGGTGTGAACCGCCGTATCCTTTGATGCATGAATATACACGGAGAATTTCCCCTCATGACCCTGTGAGGAGGGATAAAGGCACAACACCGGCAGTGAAAGAAATAAGTTAACGAAAGAATCAAATAACCGCAGAGATCCTACAAATATTGCAAGTGTTCATAAGGCAAATCTAAGTAACCTACCACCTGAATATGCTGCATCTAAGATGTTAAAAATATCCAGACAGTTTAAAATTTTGAAGAATAGTGAAACAGCAAAGAAGAAGCCACCACATATTTAAAAAAAAATTCACTATACTTTCTTAATCAGTATCTTCGTAGCCAGAAGGAAACCTCTGACACAATTGATACAAGGAAAAGAAGTTGGGAGGAGCCGAAGTCTACCTGAAAAAAGAGGTCCCATAGCTTTTCAAAAGGCAACGTCCCAGGAGTTAAGAACATAAATGCAATCTTAGAACTCGTTTTTATAACACGAGGGTATCCCAATATTTCCCTAATAACTACACGAGCAGCAATCTCTTCATCCGAAAATTCCCTCACCGATGGTGGAAGCCAATCAGCTAGTCCCTTGCATCCTTTAGATGAAAACATATAACATGCAGCTTTGCTGTGATGAGGGAACATGTAAGCACCAATTACAAACATTGTCATCAGTGAAAGCACTGCAATGATCCATACTTGCTTCCTTGTAGGAGCACGGTAGCGAGCCCCAGGCAAAGACTGCATATAATTTATTTTTCCTAGACGCCACCCCTTAATTGCTTTCATCTCATAAAAAAACCTTTATCGCATTCTTCAACACCTCAACCTCAAATACTCTTTTCACCCACTGCCAAATCTGTAAGAACAAGTTGCTTCAGCTAAAATGAAAAGTTCCACTTGGGAGCAAGAACCACTCGAAGCCTGAAAGTTACACGTAAAAACCCATACTTGAACATCAGAAATCCATACAGACCAGAAAACAACATAGAGAAATGGAGGAAGAGCATAAGTTCAACCTCTGAAAAGTAAAACCAAAACAGAATTTGAAACTAAATCGTCTCTCTAGTTAATCCATGTTGGCCAATACAAGAAACAAAAAGAATGTCATAGAAATGAATCACATGATAACTGTGAAACTCGAATTGACAAACCTAGATTCTTGAAGAATATACGCTCTCAGAAAAGAAGACAAAAACACAATTTCACCTTTTTCTCTCAGTTTCCTTTTATAGATATCAGAAGCAAAACTAAACCAGTAAATAGTTGATACAAGAGAAATATGGAAGAATCAAAGATCCACAGGAGAATAAATTGACAATTTCAACTATTTAGGATTAATAAACAATACATGTCGTAGCTTTATCCAAACCAAGAAAAGTCTCTAATAACCAATTCAAACTACACACAAACACGCATTGCTTCAGGGCAAACATTTCAGTCAACAATTTTTTAATCCCAGGAAATATCATAACGGAAGAAGATCAAACCAAAATTCGAAATATCAATATTCCGTTCATATTCAATTAGAGTTCTCAAATCCGAAACCAAATCTGATCATTTCTAAAGCTAATATTTTCAGTTAGAGTTCACAAAATCGGAAATCGGAAACTAAAGACTATAAACAATAACCTGAAAGTTTTATAAACAGAACCGGATCCCACAGACTGCGAGGGTTTTCACCTTATCGAGCTTGTTTGTTTCCACCCAAAGATCTACCGGAAAAAAAAAACTCCGAGAAAAAAATCCCAACTGAGAGCTACGCACTAGTAAAGAAACTTATACAAATCTCCAGGAATATGGACGCATTCGAACGTCTCCTCCTCGGAATTTTAGTTTCTTCTATAAATCGATATCGTTTCTTCTTTTCTTTCTTCTGATACCTCTCTCTCTCTGTTTCCTCTCACTTGTCTCGGTCTCTATAAAATGAAGGAATGTCTGTACAGACTACAGAGAAGAAAAGAAGAAGACGAAGTCTCTTCGCTTCAAAAACAGAAAGTAAATTTTGAGGTACAAATTAACAAGACTGTTTATTTTATTTTACAGTAGTTAAAAAGTTATTAAACACGCGCATTGATCAATGCGCGTGTATTCCGAGTTATACCAGTCAGACATTCGGATTTTGGAGTGTAATTCGGTTCGGTTTATTTTAGATTTTAAAATTTTGGGAACTGTGGAAAAAAAAAACTTCTAATTTTAATTTGGTATTGATTAGGTTATTTGGTGTTGAATAAACTTTTATTACTATTCGATGTATATTGGGTATATTTTAATGCAATATATATAAATTCATATTGTTTGGATTAATATGAGAATTGGTTTGGTACACCTTGAAAAGCTTTTTAAATCCGGTTACAATTGAATTTTGTTTGGTTCGGTTTGTATGGTCAGCATCAATTAGTTGGTTGGTCAATTTGGAGTCCCGTCAAAGGAAGGCACGTTAGATTGTTATTCTTTAATCCCAAGCGCGTACGATCACTTTGTCGTCGTCAAAGATAAAGTGATCGTATTTGACGACGTACAAAGATAAACCAGATGTATAAAAAATATTCATAAATTATATTTTATTAGTAAATATAAATTAAATATTTATATAATTTTAAATTTTATTTAAAATTTCTTTTAACATTAATTTTTGTATATATAAATTAAAAAAAGAAAAATAATTATTTTTTATGAATTTAATATTTTTTTATTAGTTTAATAAAATATATTAATTTTCTAATCAAATTAATAACAATGGTATAATTGTAATTATTCTAATAAGTTAAAATCATTTATATATTTATTTAAAAATTTACTGTAGTGATTACACGTCAGTATAATATTTCTGTTAATAAGACGTTCGAGTAAAGTTATTTTCTTAAAATGTTTTTCAAATAATATATTAGAAATTACGGTAGTAACTTAAATCTATTTATATTTATTCGAAATTATTTATAAATTAACGTATAAAAAATTTAAATAAATAAAAATTATTATTTTTGCAAATGTAATAGTATTTTTTGGTTAGTTGAATAAATTATATTTATTCTCTAACTAATTTAATATCAATGGCATGTATTGTAATTATTCTAGTAACTTAAACCTTTTTATATATTTAAAATGAAATTTATTGTGGTGTTGACACGTTAGCATGACATTTTTATTATTAACACGTCATGATAAAATTACTTTATTAAAAATTTCTCAAATAATATATTAGGGATTTTATACATTTTTGTGAGATATATGTTAATAAGGTATAAGAAGATTAATATAACAGAAATATTGATCCATTTACCATATGCTTTCCAGTATTTTTCTTTAAAAAAAACACTTAACAAATCATTATTTGTTAAAGATTAAAGATCGTGCCACCCATTACTCCCCAATGACAGTGTCCATTTATGTTTATTTGTTCTCGTATAGACAAAGCCAAACTCCCACGAATATTTGAATAAAGATGATGTTATTATCCAAAAGTTTAGCGTTGTGTTACATATATATACAATTTTTTTACCGTATATTCTTGATTACCAAATCTTTAATCACGATGTCAACGTGCTATATGAAGTCAAGTCAACGGCCCAGACACAAATAACTATTTGGTCTTTTACACACACAATTATGTAAATTCCTCAGGCATTACTAGAGAAGTTGCATAATTATTTACATTTTGTTAGCTATAAAATTTGATTTCCATATCAGTAATACCCTAAAATATTACTATTTTATTATTTTAAATTTATTTTTTAAATTTAGTATATTAAAAATAAAATTCTAAAATAACATAAATTATTATGTAAAAATAATTATTTACCTTAAATAATGTATATATAAAATTAAAACATAATGTTTGGGTTCAATTTTTCCAATTTAAAATTTAAATTTTTTTCAATTAGAAAGAAAATTTTAATTATTTTAGTATTAAATTTATGTTATTTTTGAAAATTTAAATGATTAGTGTTATATTTGGAACCAAAACTTGAAATAATATTATTTTAGTCAATTACTTTTTTCAGATTGAGTAATACCTTAAAATAGAACCTTTTAAAGTTTGTACTGCAAATCTAACACTTTAAAAATAAAATTCCAAAAATAGCACAAATAATTATGTAAAAGTATTTATTTATTCTAAATAAATTATACATAAACTTAAAATGTTATATTTGGGTTCATTTTTTCAATTTAAAATTTAAATTTTCTATTAAAATGAAATTTTAATCTATTTTAGTATTAATTTTGTACTATTATTAGAAATTTATACTAATTATATTATTTTTTTAAAAAAAAACTTAAAATGGTGCTGTTTTTAATATGTGTAATTAAAATGAAACCAAGTATTTAGCATGGATAGATCTACTGTGGTTTTAATTTTAAATTTGTATTCGATTTTGTAACTAAATATCATAATATTTTAATATCACATTTTAAATTTTTTATTATAAATTTATCACTATAATTTGAAAAACAAACTAAACAAAATTTTAGGGAACTGATAAAAAAACAACACAAACTATTTTGTGCCATTAAACCGAATTGAAATTGGAGATTTGGGGAAAGTGATAAATATTGAAAATTTACAATCAGATTTAATCCAACAAGTTACTTCTGAAATCTTTGAGAGGATGACAATTCTAATTTTTTTAGAAATCCAAAAAAGAATCTTTTAAATTCTCTCCATGTGTACCCTTGAAAGGGTATAGACCAATTCAAGTAGCTAATATAGTGGTCAAAGGCTTTCTTGATAACATAAGCAAATTACGTTCCAAACACCAGATGAACAAGTATGTATAATGATGCCTTACATGAAGGTTACATAAACATTAATGACAGCATGGATTCAAATTTACATCTACGAGCCCGAAGAGTTATTGGTGGTAGTTTTGTTGGAAGAAGAAGAAGAAGAAGAACGGGTCTGTTTCTGTGTAGAATTATGGCTTGATGAAGATGGTGATTCAGTAAAGAAGATCACAGCTTCATCAGTATCGACTAAAGCTTGAATTGATCTTGGAAACGGCGGTGGATTCACTTCCAAGACACCTTCAAGAATCTGAACAACTTGACTCATCGCTGGTCTATGACTCTCTTCGTCTTGTATACACCAACACGCCACTTTACAAGCTCTTGTGAGCTCCTCTATATCTACAGACTCGCCCTCTAACCTCGGGTCAAGCAGCGAGAAGATGTCCCCATCTTTGGTGAGTACAGTCGCAGCCCAAGTCGGAAAAAATCTGACTTTTCCGTTCTCTGATTGCTCAGTGTTTCTTCTCCCTGAAACAAGCTCGAATAGCATCATCCCATAGCTGTAAACATCTGCTTTCGCTGTTATGGCGACTCCTGAGATCCATTCTGGTGCAAGATAGCCTCTTGTGCCTCTCATTGTCGTCAAAACCCTGCTAAAATCTCTACCCACCAGCTTGGCTAAACCAAAATCAGCAACTTTGGGACCGAATTGTGAATCTAACAAGATGTTTTCAGGCTTTATATCGCAGTGAATGATACAATCTCTGCATTCATCGTGTAGATAAGCCAATCCTCTAGCCGTCCCTAAAGCAATCTGGTACCGCAATTTCCATCCGAGGACAATCTTTTCTTCGGTTTGATTATTGAAGAAGAGATGAGAATCCAAAGAACCATTAGGCATGTAATCATAAACCAGCAATTTCTTGTTACCTTGGGAGCAAAACCCACGAAGCCTCACTAGATTAACGTGTTGGATCGTTCCTATAGTCACTACTTCCGTCCTAAACTGCTTCTCCCCTTGACTTATACTCTCAAGCCTCTTCACCGCAATGTCACTAGAATCCTGTAAAACCCCTTTGAACACCGAACCAAAACCTCCTCCTCCTAGCTTCTCCGAGAAATTCTTAGTCGCAGTCTGTAATTCTCTATAGCTAAATGCAGCCAATGTACCATCACTCTTCTCTCCTCTCATTCTCTTACTTCGGTACCTTAAGATTAAGATTACCGCGAACAGAACAAGAACTATTACCCCTAGCGAGCCTAAAACCGCGCCAAATATCATCATTTTGTTACTCTTACCGGAGGAACCACTAGGCATGTCGGAAGCAGCGAGTCTAAGATATAACGTATTCCCCTCGCTGTTATCTTCTTCGAGTTGCTGAATACTGAACACATCTTTACTCCACCTCGAGCACCGGTTTGACCCTTCATCATGGGCATAAGCCTCGCAAGAACAGTTCCCTTGGCAAGCTGATGCGCAATTACTAAGACTCGTTATTACCACTACCTCTGGATTCTGAGGTAATTTCACGTTGGGAAGAGGCAGAAACTGGTTAATGCCTCCACGAGAGCATTGTAGCTCAGTGTTTCTGACGCAGCCTGCAGAGTAATCTTTCAAGCCCCAATCTTTTTGCGACTTGGGCATAAACCCTTGAGGGCAGTGGCAATAAGGTTCAGACTTGTCACTGCAAATCCCAAAGGAGCCACAGTAAGTGTAGACCTCGCATTGTTGTCGTGGTTGAGACCAGAACAGATTCCATTGCTTGCTGGGCTCTAACCACGTGAACTGTTTGATCTGTCCAGACACATCCATGGCGAACCGTGACACATTCAAGCGGTTGTAGATCGAGTAAGTAAAGTATGACTCTGTCGAGTTAGAGAAAAAGCTGAAGTTGTAGATGTAATTGAGTCTCATTTCAGGGACCGAATCGAAGATCCTGCTCTGAGGGTTCCAAGGACCACTTGACCAGTACCGAGTCGATCCGTTCCAGAGGATTATGTAAGCTGTGGATTCGTCTAGTTCAAGCGAGAATAAACCTGGTGATGGGTCTTCTTCATTCTTCCACGAGGTGAGACGTTGACTCTTTCCGGTTCGTTTGTCTAACCGGATTTTCACTCCGGGAAGCCAAGTGTCACCCGGATGATCAAAGCTTTGCCATAGAACAGAGCCCGATTCGTCTCTGAGAACGAGATTGCCGTCATCGAGCAAAACCGCTTTGAGAACAGATGAAGAGTTGGTGGAACTGAGACCGGTGGACCAAACCGGAGTCTGGTTTTTGCCGTTGAGTAGAACTAAATTTCCATCGGAGATTTTGAGAACTGATGTGCTTTTGTCGGAGACTGGTTTGTCTCGATTAGCTACCCAGACGACGGTTCGTTCAGAGAGTTGCTTATACCACATACCTATGTAAAAGTTTGAAGAGGTACCTGGTTCGAAGAAACCCATTTCGAAAGTTCCGCCGGAGGAGACGATTGTTTGGTCGCCGGAGAGAGTAAAGTCGGCAGAGATGGTATCGGCGGCGGTAGAGACATGGATACAGAGGAAGAAGAGAGACGAGAAAGTCAAGAAGAACGAAACCATGGGGAAAAGCTCATACGAGAGACAGAGAGATGGAGAAAGATCATGTAAACATACAAAGAGTTTCTGCTTTTTAAAAAGCTACAAATACTTTGAAGTCTATGGTCGTGTACAGTGACTCGTGAGGTTTGGTTTGTCAATGGCGAATTGGAAAATTCAAACCAGAAAGAAGAGAAAAGGGAGATTTTGTGTGGTTGTTTATGTTTTTATATCGGAGAAAAGTCAAACAAGTTACACAAATATGGTAGGACCTACTGTGAATCTTCTCTTGACCTCGTCAAAATCAATGATTATTACTCCTCCGATACTGTTTGCCGTGAATATAATAGCATCGACTGGGGTCTCACTTTTATAATATTAATATCTTTATTATTAGGAAAATTATCATTAAAATATTAAATTTTGTATTAAATTCATTTAAATATTAAATATTTTAATGATTCATTTAAATAATGATTTATAATTAAATGTGCCGATTTAAATAATACAATTAGTCAATATTAATACAAGTAACAATGTTAACTCTATTACTTATTTTTTATTTATTGGTATCTATTTTTAGTTGATTAAAATAAATAATACAGTTAAAAATGTTATTTTTGGTGTTAATGTTGACTAATCAAATGTTTAAATCGGTACAATTAACTACATGTTGTTATTTAAATGGCTAATTAAAAAAATCGGTATTTAAATATCACAAACACAAAAGTTCAATACTTTAATGATCATTTTTCCTTTTATTATAATATAAATGTATAATTTGTGCGCATATGAGTAATTGGGTTAATAATTGTACCATCTTTACGTGCATCCCATAGGTGTGGAGACTCCACTTTGCTTCAGATGTTAAATTTTCGTACGAAAATATTGAGTTATTGAGTCGGTATGTTGTGTACCAGACAAAAAAATGTATAATTTGAACTAAAAAATTATATAATTAAATTTGAAGTTGATACAATACACGTAGATGACAAATGTTATATTAGTTTCTAATTAATTACTTAAAACTAGTTTTATATCCACGGCTTGTGTTGGAAAATTATTCGTAAATTATATAATACTTTTATTAATAAATTTAAGTTAGATATTTATATAATTTTAACTCTTATTTAAAATTATTTTTAATACTAATTTTTTTTATGTGTAAATTAAAAAATAAAAATAATTGTTCTTATGAATTTAATAATATTTTTGATTAATTTGATAAAATATATTGATTTTTTAACCAAATTAATAACAATAACATATATTATAATTATTCTGATAATTTAAATATATTTATATATTTATAGAAGTCATGTAATATTTTTATTGATAGCACGTCTTAAGGTGAGATTATTTTTTAAAATAATATAATAAAGATTTCTCAGTTTACAAATTTTTGTTTATCTTTCTGTTAAGAGTGAGAACTTTATTGATGAAAAACTCTGCTCTCATAACTTGCATTTAACCCAACTAACACCAAATCTCACTATGATTGAAGTCAGATGGAATGTGACATATTTTTAATATATTAATTAAAAAAATATGTTTTAAAAGTAATTTTAATCTAATGTATTATTTATATGAATATTATGAAGATCAGATATCATTAAAATAAATTTTAAATAAATATATTGATATGTTTAAATTATTAAAATAATTACAATATATTATTTTTATTAATTTATATCTATGAAACTAAATTAATATATTTTATTAAATTAATCTAAAAAATTATTAATTTAAAAAAATTGCTTTTTAATTTATATCTACAAAATTTATAAATATTTATAGAAAATAATTTATAAAAAATCACATCAAATAATTAATATATATTCCAAATGCAATTATACCATATTATTTATTTGATTCATTATATTTCTTATATCATTTTTATTTAATCATATAAAAGTAAAAGCATGAAAATGATCAAAAGTGATGACATAAGTTTTATATAATTTTCGATATGCGAAATACAATGTAGTCTTATATATTAATCTTTATACATATGCTTGAAACTTTTTGCTCGTTTAGGCTTGGCTTAGTCCCACTTAGGCTCTGCGTAAACATCTGTGTAGACATTAGATGCTCATCCAAAGAAAAAGACTTATAGACTTCTTGTTCTCAGGTTTCTAATCAGACAGCTACTTAGAAACAAAAAGAAAGACTTCCAGACTTTTGTGAGTTAACACACACTGATCTAAAATCTTATGCTTTTATTTTAAAGCTATTCAATCACAATCTCCATCAAGCAGCCCCCACGTGGTGGTGATGGTGGTGATGGTGATGGTGATGTCTATGGCTACAATACTCCTTTGCATAACTCCTGCAACAACTTTTACCAATGTGGCGCTTCTCTCTTTCCCTACATTTAGGTCCACAATTCTCTGGTGTCTTCACTTTGCAACAAGTCTCTACAATCTTCACTTGCAAGTCAGATAACACCAGATCAGTAGGACTTGTGCAACAACTTTGCTTAGAGACTTTCAATATCTCTCGCTCGTTGCTGCAACAGCTTGACCCAGATTGACCACACTCCACCAAATTGACCAAATTAGAAGAACCTTCTTGCTTCAAACTAGTTCCACAACAACGAGTTTTACAATCACTACCACCTTCAATTTCCAATCCTAAAACCACTGAGCTAACAGTCTTATCATGACAGATTTGTGTCACTTCCTCCTTGTTTCCGCAGCCTCCTGAGGAGCAATCTGTATTGCCTATCTTTTCCTCAGCAGCCAGAGTTATTATTTTCTCGGTTTGTTTTTCATCACCGCAGCAGACAGACTTGCATTGTCTTTCATTCTTTATCTGCAGGCCCTTCTCAACGTAAGATTGCTCTCTCATGTCTGCTTCTGTGTTTCCACAACAAACCAACTTGAGATCACAACTTGCATTAGTTTCAATGTCCAAGCATGACTTCTCATGGCAGCTTTGTTTCACTTCCTCCTTGTTTCCGCAGCATCCCAAGGAGCAACCAGAACTGTCTGCCTCTTCTTCAGAAACCAGAGTTATTTCCCCGGTTTGTTTTCCATCATCGCAGCAATCAGTCTTGCATTGTCTTTCATTCTTTATCTGCAGGCCCTTCTCAAGATAAGATTGCTCTCTCATGTCTGCTTCTGTGTTTCCACAACAAACCGACTTGAGATCACAACTTGCATTAGTTTCAGTGTCCAAGCATGACTTCTCATGGCAGCTTTGTTTCACTTCCTCCTTGTTTCCGCAGCATCCCAAGGAGCAATCAGAACTGTCTGTCTCTTCTTCAGAAACCAGAGTTATTTCCCCGGTTTGTTTTCCATCATCGCAGCAATCAGTCTTGCATTGTCTTTCATTCTTTATTTGCAGTCCCTCTTCAAAATTAAATTTCTCTGTCCCTTCTCCTTCGGAGTTTCCACAACAAACCAATTTCAGATCACAACTTAAACCAGTTTCAGTGTCCAGACATGCCTTCTCATGACACCTTTGTGTCACTTCCTCCTTGCAGCATCCTGAGGAGCAATCTTCACTTTCTATCTCTTTCTCAGAAACCAAAGTTATTTCTCCTGTCTGTTTTCCAACATCGCAACAATCATAGTTGCATTGTATTTCATTAGCTACATGCAGGCTCTTCTCAAGATCAGATTTCTCTCCCACTACGCCTTTTGTGTCTCCACAACAACTTACACCAGTTTCCATGTCATTACCTGCCTTCTCATGGCACCTTTGTATAATTGTCTCCTTTTTTTCGTAACATTCCAGATTGCAAGCCACAATTGTAGCTTCAGCCGTTTGTCTTTTACCGTCGCAGCAGCCAGGCTTGTGATTTCCTTCATCCTGAATCAGCACTTCCTTCTTCTGCAGGTAAGATGCTTCCTCACTAGAAAGCAATAAACCTGTTTCCTTAACCTTCTCTTTATTGCCACAACAGCTTGATTTGCAGGTTTCACCAACCTTTCTCTGCAGCCCTTTCTCCAACTCAGTTAACTCCTGAGCAAGAATCTGCTTGGCGACATTTTCCTCTGCTTCGTGCTTCTCCTCACAACATCTCTTTGCCATTATTTCCTTCAGCTTCTCTTTTTTCTTACTACAACAACCAGAACCACCTTCCATTTTCAAGTCATTGCTGACATGAGTAGACTTTTTGCATGAGCTTGATGACGCCATATCTCCCTCTGTTTGCTTAGTTTTATCGCCACAACAACTATCTTTCTCAAGCTTTACATTGTCTTGCTGCTTCTCGCCACAACAACTAGAGTGACAATGGTCAGAACTAGTTTTAATACTTGGTCTCATCATCACCTTTTCTACATTTTTCTTATCACCACAACATCCTGAGTTGCACTGACCATTACTACTCTTTGATAACAAGCCTGCTTCTAAATCCAGGTCTTCGTCATCCCCACCTTCAGGTTTCTTACCACTCAACACAGATGTAGAAGCCCTGTAACACTTTCTGTTCTTGGTCTTGTCCTTGTCTCGCAGCAACAACATACTATTGAGAATCACAAGAAGACAAGTCCCTACATCAACGAGCACCGCAGCCCAAATCAAAGGATGACCAACAAATGCCAAAATCAGTATTCCTACTTTCAAAGTAATTGATATAAACACGTTTTCAACAACTTTTCGTTGAGCTCTTCTTGCTAGCTTTATCGCCTGTGGTATCCTTCTGATATCATTTGACATCAGAATAATATGACCAGTCTGCGTCGCAAGCGCAGAGCCAGAAATCCCCATGGAGATACCAATATCAGCAGTAGCTAAAGCTGGTGCATCATTCACACCATCTCCTACCATTGCGGTTGGTCCTTGTTTCTTAAACTCTTGTATGATTTTGGATTTATCTTCTGGAAGAAGTTCTCCATGAACAACATCCAAAGCATTTCCTAGCTGTTTCATGATTAAAAAAAAAACATTTTTACGAATTTTAGTCACTACTGAATCTCTTTGATTAAGAAAGGTTTTAGTCTCTCACCTGTTCTTGAGCATACATTGCCGCATCTTGATTATCTCCGGTTAGCATTGCGGTTTTGATTCCAAGATCTTTCAGTTCCTTCATTGCTTGAGCTACACCAGATCTACAAGCATCAGAAAGATTGAAAACTCCAGCTAGTATTTCACCTACATAGACGTATCCAATAGTCTTTCCGCCTTTGGTATCAACCTCAATCTCTGGAACTGTCAATGAACTGTCAAGTGATCAGACTCAGCGAAACCTCGAAAGTTGAGCTTTTGTAGCCAAAGTTTGAAGCTTTTTTACCTGTTAAACAACCAGCTCGTGAAGCGATCCTTTTGTTCCCGATGTAGATATTGTTCCCATCAATCTTCCCGTAGATTCCTTCACCTGGAAAATTCAAGTAATCCTCAACCTCTTCAGGCTTAGGCTCAATAGAAACGGATTTTGCATAGTCCACAATTGTTGCTGCCATAGGATGACTTGATTTGCTTTCAACACTTGATACCCTGAAAAAAATAGTATTCTCAGTAACCTTAAAATCATCTTAGCAACACAAATTTGCTTCTTTTTTTCTATACCAGTAAAGCAAGCTGCGTAGGCTTATCTGTCTAGAGATTGAGTTGAAATCTATGACAATAAACTCTCCTCTGGTTATAGTCCCGGTTTTGTCGAAAGCAGCTATCTTGATCTTGGAGAGAGTATCAAGATAATCAGCACTTTTGATCAGAAGCCCTGATGTCGCCGCTTTAGTAAGTGCACAGAAAGTAGCAACTGGTGTAGAGAGAATAAGACCACAGGGACAAGCACTGACTAACACAACTAGTGCTAAATGAAACCAATGGTTGAGGTTGTGAACCTTCATTATAGCTGGGACAATCGCAAAGCATGCCGATATTATGATGATTGCTGAAACAAACAAGAAACACACAGGTCTCAAATTTACACGGTAGAAAACCCGAAAAACAAGTTCTGGTTTATGTCTATGCTTACCTGGAGTATAGTACTGAGAACATTTGTCTATTAGCCTCTGAGATTTGGTTTTACTGCTCTGAGCTTCTTCTACGAGCTTAGCCATCTTCGCAACCACGCAATCACTAGCTAAAGCAGTGGTTTTCACAGTTATATAACCTATAAAATCACATGGGAGAAAGATCAAAAAGAGTGAAAGATACAAAAGAAAAAGGTTAAAGCTTGAAGCTTTTTAAGGTGATTACATACCATTTAGATTGATAGTTCCAGCCCAAACCGTAGAATCTCTCTGTTTAGGCACTGGAAATGCTTCGCCTGTTAAAGTTTTCTCGTCTACTTCACAGTTCCCATCCACCACAATTCCATCAATTGGTATAGTTTCTCCAGCTTTAACTGCTACAACTGTGTTAAACTTAACCTCATCTACTTCAACTTCTTCTCCAGTCTCTGCAATTATTGCCTTCTGTGGAGCTAAGCTCATCAGCGACTGCATCACCGCGGTAGCCTGAGATTTCAATTGCCATAATCATTACCTTTTCAACTTCATCCTCATTGAAACAAAAAAGCAAGAAACTTCACTATTGATTTGGTAACATAATTGATGATTAATTAACAAACCTTGTAGCTAGCTCTTGTTTCAAGCCATTCGGCTATGGTGAATAGGAACACAACTGCTGCAGCCTCCATGTAATCTTGCATAGCAAGTGTTGCAATCACTGTTTTGAAAGATCTTTTATTAGTTAAAACTTAAAAACATTCATCATTCCAGAGAGTACAGTCAATTTCAAAGAATCAGTCAATGGCTAAGTCAACTTAAATATCAATTCCCCAAATAATATTGGATAAATAATTTCTTCACATTTGATGATCTTTTTCTTCTTCAATTATTTGTGGCTCTTTTTGATTTTCTTTTCACGACTTAAAACTTAAAAAGTGCTTTTTTCCATTTTGAGTCGTAGAAGACAATCCAATCAAAAACCAATTATAACACTTTTTCCTTCTCTGGCACGTAACTGCGAATTTTTTTTTAAATAACTTTTTTACTAAAGAATAATCACTTTTTTAAAAAAAAATATACTTTAAAAATATTTATGTGGGCTAACGATATTCTTTTTCCGAACTATCGTATACCATCAAATATTCGTAAAACTAATGTCACGGTTTGTATATACACGGTGGAGAGATAGAAAACATATTTCTCCCTCAATTGAAAGTTTGAAACTAATTTCTACCGAACAGTTGAGTTATTTGGTTTACGACAGAAACCACGACTAATGTCTAATTAGGTTTCGAATTTTTAATAGATGGAGAAATATGTTTTCAATTTTTAATCGAGAGGGAAATATGTTTTCAATTTCTCCAGCGTGGATATACAAACCGTAACATTAATTTTACGGGTATTCAATGCTATACGATAGTTCGGAAAAAAAATAAATCGTCAGCCCACATAAATATTTTCAAAGTATATGTTTTTAAAAAAAGTTATTATTCTTCAGTAAAAAAGTTATTTTGAAAAAAAAATCGCAATTACATAGATAAATAAATCGTGAGATTAGTTATACAGATATTTGATATTATAGGATAGTTTTAGTTATAAAGGTATTTGGTGTTATATGATAGTTTTAATAAGGAAATAGATAGTCAATTTTATGTTCTTATAAACTAAATGAACAAAAATATATATTTCTGTAAAGAGAAAAGGAGAAAGGCAATAACGTTTTTCTCCTAATTTTGAATACAAACTTTGATTTTTACATTATCTCCCATACCAACTTTCCTAGTTTATCACATGTTCAGTTTACCTTTATTTAAATAACATTATGATTTTTGTTATTATTCAAATTTTACTTTACGTACAGCGAAATATAAAAGTTGTTTTATTTGCTTCTATGACTAAAACTCTAAATATTCTGTATAAATATCAAATTGCTATATTTTTAGTATTGGAGACCTATAAAGTAAAACAAGACTTATATTAAATATATGTTTTGTTATTTCCCATATGAATTAGCTTTTGAAAATATTTTA
This sequence comes from Pugionium cornutum, assembly GCA_018901935.1. NCBI lineage: Eukaryota > Viridiplantae > Streptophyta > Magnoliopsida > Brassicales > Brassicaceae > Pugionium > Pugionium cornutum. Next base: position 32,558,118 of record CM032160.1, on the reverse strand, counting down.
AAAAAAATATAAAGGAAACTTTTCTAAAAGGTTTCCTGGAGTGCTATACGTTTGTAGAAAGCAGTGATTGATTTATTAATAATGTCTTAATAGTGACAAAAAATTAATAAATAAGGTCTTAATAGTGACAAAAATAATAATAATAATAATAATAATAATAATAGCAATAATAATAATAATAAATATAATAATGACTTAATAGTTTTAGAAGTTTTCTTTGAATATGATTTGCTAAGTTTGTATGTTAACAAAAAACATATCGGTTAATTAATTAACAAAATTATCACTAAATATAAAATAAAGAGTAATATCCTAAAATAGCATATTTTAAAGTTTTTCTTCCAAATCTAGCATCATAAAATTAAATTCCCAAAAATAGCACAAAAACTTATGTGAAAATACTTATTTATTCTAAATAAATTATACATAAACTTAAAGTATTGTATTTGGGTTTATTATTTCTAATTTAGAGTTTAATTTTTTTCTATTAAAATATAGTTTTAATGCATTTTAATCTTAAATTTGTGCTATTATTGGAAATTTAAACTAATGATGCTATTTCTGAAACAAAAACTTAAAAATGTGTTATTTTAGACATTTGCCCAAATATAAATAATAACTATATTGGTGAAAAAAATAATCTTTAAATTATTATTTAAAAAATATCATCATTTTAAATTTGTAATAATATCACATGTTTAAATTTAAAATACATTAAAATATAATATTTTGTAATTTTGTTTAAAATAAATATTTATTTTCATAAAATAATTAACTATATTTTGAAATTTTAGTTTTAATGTTAAATTTGCAATAATTTTTTTAAAAAAATACTGTTTTATGTAATTAAACTTATAAAAAAAAGAAAGATGGTATTACCGGTTATAATGACAAGAATGTTGATGTCGATCCTAAACCTTCTTATAGAAGCAATAGCTTTTGCAAGAATCGGATAAATACCAGCGGCGACGGCAGCAACAGCAAGCCAACGAAGAGGAGAATATACGTATTTTAAGAAGGAGAGGAGGAGGAGTATGCCGGAAACCACCGCGAAAGGACTTGGCCATTTATTCTTGAAATTGGTTTCTCCGTTAACTTTCACATTTGCTTCTAATCTAGCTTGGTTCAATGCCTTAGCTGCAATCACAATTTTAATTAAATATTAAAATAAAAGTAATAACTTAAAATAGTATATTTAAAAATTTTGGTTCTAAATCTAATATTTTAAAATGTAAAATTTTAAAAATAACACAAATAATTATGTAAAAATACTTATTTACGCTAAATAAATTATACACAGAACTAAAAAACATTATATTTAAGTTTATTTTTTTAATTTAAAGTTTAATTTTTTATATTAAAATAAATTTTTAATGTATTTTAATTTTAAATTTATGATATTATTAGAAATTTAAACTAATCATACTATTTTTAAAACAAATACTTTAAAAGCTTCTATTTTAAAATAATCAATATGTAAGAAATATGTATATTATTTTAATTGTTTTCTGTTAAATACATTATATAGTTACGTAACGAGTATGATCCACTACCAATAAAATAATCTAATACAAATATTTTGGTAACTATCTCGACCGGTTTTTTTAAAAAATAATATGTTTTTGGAAAATTAAATCTATTTTATGATGTCAAGTAGATATATTGTTTACATTATCCACGTGACTTTGTGGTATTCTAATATGCAAAATTACGTTTATATACAAATAAAATCTGGCTCATTCGAAATCATAAAAAGCTGTAAATCTGAATTTGTTAGATTTTAAAAAAATATTATTATATGAACGAAAGTCACAATTGTTTGTTAGATCAATTTAACGTAAAAATATTATTATTTTACGCAAAAATATGAATGTAATTTTTTTGACTATTTACCTAAACAAACAAACAAAACTATTATAAAATAAATCAATAGTGATTTTAGTAACGGTTTGTTCTTTTTTTGTTATTGGAAAAAAGAAACCTATAGAATTAAAAAATTATTATAAATTAATAAAAGTTATTAATAAAAATAAAAATATAGTCTCTTTATTAAATATAAGAATTCTTAAAAAAGTTATTGAGTAAAACCCAAATAATTAGGGTTTTAGTTTTTCATTAGAATTGGTAAAAACTTACAAAAATCTCAATTTCCTAGTTTTTAGGATTGCAATTTTTCCTTAAATTTTGAATAGATTTTAAACAAATAACTTATTGGATCACATAAAGTAATTTAGTGAACAAAAAAGTAATTTTAAAAAACAAAAAGAAAAAGAATGAAATGATTTTTTTTTTCGTGTAAGTAATTACTTCAGACTTTTTGATTGGACAAAAGAAAATAAATTTTTTTTATGCTTTACCAATTTGTAACGGAGAGATGAGGAGACTGTCGTGGACAACAATCACAGTTCTTGACGGAACGATGACGGAATATTCCTTAACGCCGTCGAGAGACTTGAGAATATTCTCAATGAGAGGAATTTCCGATGTACAACAGATTCCCAAGACATCGAAGTAACTCTTCTGCCACTTCTTCTTTGTCTGTTTTTCTTCTTTGTTCTTATCCTCCATTAATTCTTTATGAATCGAATCTGTATTTTCAAATCAAAAAAGAAGATTTGTTCGATTAAAAATGTCTATAAGAAGATCGATGAATAGATATAAATGAAAGTCGAGATTAGTCGGAAAGATCTGAAAATATGAGAATTAAGAAGAGAAAGAATACCGGAGAAGAAGAGAGGATAGCTACCAAACGAAGAGAAGAGGCTGAGAGAAGAAGGACCGGTTTGGTATGATTTGGTTCGGTTAAAGCAGATTCTGGAGATAGAGAGTGAGAAAGGTAAAGAGATATAGAAATGACAGATGCTTATATAGGCAGAGAATAACAAGTAAGCATGTTAGATGAAAGGTGATTGGTTGATTTTCTTTACCATTTTAAATATATATATTTATAATGAATTCTTTTTTTTTATGAAGTCATTTTGACCAACAATATTTCTATGGTCAGGATTTAATTATATATATATACCTTGTTTCTAGGATAGTTCTAACCGTACAAAGTTTTATATCTTGTTTTCTAAAATTAATTATCGAAAATATCACGAATTTTTTGGTGTGTGAATGATCTTAAAAGTTCAAGAAAAGGACCCTAAATGATTTACAGAAATATTACTAATTGTTTTAAACTCCTTAAAAAATTTTATATTGGTCATTTTCGTTTGTGAGTTCTGCGGCTGCGTATGTAGCAGATTGTTGTTTGTTTAGCTGTCACAGGTACCTACAGCAGACGCAGCGGTCAGACGCTGCGTCTTGCATCACAATTTTTTCGATCGCTGATTAAAACATCATTGCGACTAAAAATCTCGATCAACCGCAACCGCAACTGCCGACGGCAGATAAACTAACAACATGTGTACTTTAATATATATATATATATACTCTATTTATATACATGTTTTACATGAAAAAAATAGTTGTAGATTATAATATTATTTATTAGTAAATATACATTAAATATTTATATAATTTTAATTTTTATTTAATAATAATTTTTGTATACGTAAACTAAAAAAAGAAAAATAATTTTTTATGAATTTAATAGTATTTTTATTTATTTTAATAAAATATATTAATTTTTTAAACTAAATTAATAACAATAGTATTTATATATTATTTGAAATTCATTGTGATAATAATACATTATCATGATATTTTTATTAATAGAAGTAAGATTATTTTTTAAAATATTTTTCAAATAATATATTAATAATTTTCGATGTTTATTGGTTTTCAGTTCTTATATATTCTTGTATGCCAATTCCTATGTTCAAGATTTAATTTCCATTTTTATAGCAATTTTCAAGTATTGCCAATCACAAGTTGTTTCGAAATTGATTACATCAACACACATTAAATAAAAAGTATTGTTTGATAAATGAATTATTCACCATAATGGATAGTCTAACTCTTAAAGACAACAAAAAATTGATGAGTCATTTTAGTACACAGAACTTTAATTTTGTATTCGACAGTTTCCTATATTTTTAAGACTTTAGGCAATCTAAATCATAAATAAACACACATATATATATATATATGACTTTGTAAATTTCCATACTAACTTATGTTGAAGTATCATCAAGAAAAATAATCAATTAGAAATTTTAGCACGTGTAAATAATAGTGTATATTATCTCAATTCAGTAAATAAAATTTTAAAAAATCATGAATATTATATATATATATATATTAGAATATTTAATAAAACAATTGATAAAAATAACATTCTTTCAAAGTTTTGTTCTTAATGTATCATCTTTAGTTTAAATTTCTAAAATAACATAAATTTAATATTAAAATATCTTAAAAACTTATTTCTAAGAAGGAAAAATTAAGAGTAATACCTTAATTTAACATATTTTTAAGTTTTTATTTCAAATTTAACACTCTAAACTTAAAATTCAAAAATAACACAAATTATTTTCTAAAAATACTTATTTACCATAAAATACAAATATAATTAAAATATTATATTTGAATTATTTTTTCAATTTAAAGTTTAACTTTTCCTTATTGAAAAGAAGTTTTAAAGTATTTAATATTAAATTTATGCTAATTTTGGAAATTTAAACTAATTATGATATATTTGGAACAAAAATTTAAAATATTGTTATTTTTGTCAATTGCCCAAAACTTAAACTCTAAAATAGAAAAAAACTCAAATATAATATTTTAATTATATTTGTAATTTATTTATGATAAACATATATTTTAAGAAAATAATTTATAATATTTTTGAAATTTGAAATTTAGAATACTAAATTTGTAACAAAAACTTTAGGGTATTTGTCTTTTTTTTTAACATATTGAATTTTTTTCTATTATTTTAAACAAAAATTTTGAACATAATTTACAAATACTATGAGATGGTCGTTACAAAATAACTATATATTCTATTTTTTGGGAGATAAATATTTTTTGGGACACGTCATGAGTTTAGACACTTACATAGCATATACTTAATAATTGGAATCGGTTATTATCATGTTTTTTGGTATTAATTAAAATTATAAATTAGAGAATTATGGGATTTAATTTGGTGAGTGAGAGACACGAAATCAAAGTTACTAAAAATTTTAGTGGAAAACACCAAAAGTTGTAATGTCACAAAATGGAATCCATGTGTGTTTCCTCATTTCTTTAGCTTTTTTTTGGTTGGAAATTTGTAACTTTAATTCTAAAATTCTACTTAACTATGCATTCTTTTAATGCAACCCACCAATTGTCATCTACTTTGTAGCTTATCCTTTAATATTTTCTTATAAAATTTTCAACATAATTGGTAAAGTAAGAGAGAGAGAGAATTGATTTTTCTCTTTAAGCTCTATACAATGGATTTATTACCATAGATACTATTTTTCACCTGAATTTCTGATTTTTCTACCAAACCACACAAATTAACAATATTTACTTTAATTTTACACGAACTATTAACATGTTTTTAAAATTTCATAAATCGTTATTTTCTAGTGAAATCGTGATGATTTGGAACTAATTACGTTTGTCATACTCCATATTAAAATTTCTACTCATATTCAGTTTATTAATTGTGTCAGTTTTGAATTATATAATAAATGTAATTAACTTCAATTGATCACAATTTCTTACAAAAATAACGATTTGTGAAATTATATAAACATAATAGTTCGTGTAAAATTAAGATTCGCGTTATTAGTTTGTGTGGTATAGTAAAGAGTTCCAAAATTCAGAAAAAAGAATTGTGGGCAGGCATATGTTTTTTTTTGTCACTATACCATAACGGGTTAAACTAATAGTCTAACATTTTCATACAAAGATTAAACACACTCATACGAGAAAAATGAGAGCCGAACTCCATACATCTTGGATGAATGTAGAGATAGTGCAACTACTATACCACTTAGTTCTCTCCGGACAGCCATAGGTTGATTAACAAAATAGTGTCTTCCCATGTTTATAGACACTCATAATATTAACATCTAACTAACAAGTATATGAAAGTGTATTGAATTGTTTATACTTTTCTTTCAAACCAAAATTTTCATAACCATTTGTAATAAATAAAAGAAGAACAGTAAAAAAAGAAAAAAAATCAAATAGTTTAGAAAAACGGAATGAAAACATGTCTTCATGGAAAAAGATATTTGGGAAAATGTAGAGAATATTATATGTTTGTATTATTAAAGATATGTAGTGAAGGATGAGATCTATTTTAGGATATGTAAAGGTGTAACAGAAAAGACATAAATCTCGTAGGAGAATAGTCTGTTTCCTTTTCATAAAAATATTCAAAAAAGATTTTATTTTAAAGCAAAAGAGATGGGTTTCTGTTAATAAAAAGAAAAGTATGAATGCAATTATTCTGATTCTTCAAAAGAACATTAGAATATGTGAATTCTTTCTTCTGAATTGGAATGTAAATTTCAATCAATTTTAAATAATATTAATAATATATAATCGGTTGGATTACCAATATTAATATAATTTCGTTCGTTTGTCAATTGACAGCAGTTACGAATATAGTTGGGATTAATATTATGGTTATAGTTGCGGTTAATATTATGATTATAATTACAATATATATTATTCGTTTGTTTGTTGTTCATAACTATAATTATAGCTGATCAAAAATTTCATTCAAAAAATTGTAATGAATACTACATAGATAAAAAAAAAAGAATATAATGCCTTTTAAGAATAAGAATAGGCACACTATCGAATATTTTTTTAATAAAAAATCTGGAATATAATATAATTTTTACGTATAAAATGAATATTCAGACAAATGAATAATCAATCAAAAATAGCAAATATCTGATTCTTTATTCTTACCTGCATGATTACATTAAATTAATTTTCAAAAGACTTAGTTTTTGAAAAATTCATATGCCCAAAATAAAAGCCTTTAATTACTAGAAAGTAAGAATTCGTTTATATGCAACATGCAATTCAAAATTTATATATTACTACAAAATTTAATATAAGAATATATATGATAAAATATAGAATAATTTTGGTAATTCGCCTATAATCATTTCATCTCATATTAAAAGGACAATGTTGCGTCAAACCCTAAAATATGCCGTACTATTTCATCTATAAAAGAATCAATTTTTTAAAAACACATTTTTAAAAATTTTATTCCAAAAATAGTATTATTAATTTAAATTTCTAATATTAATACAAATTTAAAATTAAAATATATTAAAACTTCATTTTAATAAAAAAATTAAATCGTAAATTAAAAAAATAAATCTAATATAATTTATTTAAACTAAATAAATATTTATATATAATTATTTTTGCTATTTTTAAAATTTTACTTTTAAAATGATAGATTTGCAATAAAAACTTTAAAAAATTTTATTTTAAAATATTATTCATAAAAATTTGTATTACAGATCGTTGAATTTTTAATGTTTTAAAAATATGGTGGTGTATTTGATATTAAAAATAATATTAATTTTTTTATATGTTAATTACGAAATATGATACAGTCAAACGTGATAGAACTGTCACACTTTAACATGATGAGTAATTTAAAAATTTATATGCATGAAAAAATTGTGTAGTAATTTGCAAGAAAAGATAACAAAATTTATGGAACTTATGAGAAAAAACACATTAGCCATCATAGACCTTGAATGGGCTTTTGAGACCACAAACCCTAGAGACCAAAAATTATAGATTATATATTGAGAAATAGCATTTGGTAACAACTAATGGAAACCTATAAATGCTTACTGAGACTATTAAAGTCATTCAATTATCAATCAATTCATAAATGCCAAATTCCATAGAGAGGTCTCTACAAAATCATGTCTAAACAAATAATAAGTTTTTTTTCACTAGATCACAACATATCGGCTTAAGACCACTATTTAATAATGATCTTAACCTAAAGCGGGTGAAGCAAGATCTTTAGGCACACAGAAAATATAAATTTTGATTACATCAAAAATAAAAATATTTTGTACTATTACAAAATTATGGGAATCAATTTATTTATTTTCTATTTATTTGCTTTAGGCATCATATATTTTAGGACCGGCTCCCAACATTTTCATACGAATATTTAATATTTTCATATTTAGAAAGGTAGGTGCAGTCGAATTCTACACGTATGAGATGCATGTAAATATGGTGCAACCATTACCATATTTACTACTTCCATAAAAAAGAAATAATAAGATATTTTATCAAATATAACTACATTTTAATTATTTTATGCTTCACCTACCAGAATAGAATTGTGACATTATTAATATTATAGTGTTGTTCGTTTCGTAGCCGTAGGAATCTGCGCTTGCGTCATGCGGTCAAACGTTGTTCGTTTGACGCACAGGTTTCTGCGATCAAACGTTACGGTCGATCGCAGAAAACTGCGATAAAAAATTTTAACCGCTGTGAAATTGTAGCGTTTGCTATTAAACAATTGCGATACATCCGCCAAATATATCCAATATTTTTATACGAACATTTAATATTCTTATACGAAGGAAGGTGGAGTTGAACTCCACACATTTAAAATACACGTAAAAGTGGTGTAACCATTAATTCATTTATTCTTCCTATTACAAAAAATAATAAGATGTTTTATTAAACATAAGTACATTTTAGTTATTTTATGCTTCATCTACCAGACTAGAATTGTGACATTATTAATATTATTAAGTTATAATTAAATGACTAGGCTATTTGATTTAAATTATCTTCTCCTTTTATTTTTCATTTTAATGAGAAAAGATGACTTCATGATATTGATATATAGCCTCAAACTATTATTGAAAAATTATGTTAGCAACATTTTGATGAGTAGCATTACAAAATAAAAAATTTCTTACGAATTTTATATACGTAGACATGGATATTCATATCTTTTTGATTTGTATGTATTATTTTTATCCTATGATAGATGACATTCATTTTCAAATATTTCAAAATCGTTTGACTAACCCTATAAATTATTACAAATTTGATATGTTTGATTTCATTTTAAAACTGCAGTAGAGATTATTCGTAAACATGATTTTCACCTTAGGTATTATATATTTCATTATATTTATAATTTTAGTGTATTATCTAAAACATAATGGATAGGATCTTATGGATCTTAATTCATTTTTTTCACACGAGAGAATGTAAAAATCAAATTGCATATCCCTAATATATTATTTGAGTAACATTTAAAAAAATAACTTTAATCTGACGTATTATTAACAGAAATGTCATACTAACTTGTCATCATCACAATGAATTTTAAATAAATATATAAATGAGTTCAAATTAATAGAATAATTATAAATATATGTCATTATTATTAATTTGGTTACAGAATCAATATATTTTATCAAACTAACCAAAAAATACTATTATTCGTAAAAAATAATTATTTTTCTTTCTTTGGTTTACATATACAAAAACTAATATTAAAAATAATTTGAAATAAAATTTAAAATTATATAAATATTTAATTTTTATTTACTAATAAATAATATTATATAATTTACGAATATTTTTCCCACATGGGTATAGATCTAGTATGTATGTGATATAATAACTCACTTCTTGTTATCAACTTTACTTAATAACTTTAGTGTTATTTAATGATCGAATCTAAATATATTGATTATATAAAGTTATATATTGTTGAATTTTTTGACTTTTTATAGTCTCGATTAATTTTGGATTCTTTTTTTATATAAATATCAATTCTAAGTTTTATATTAAATAAAGGGCAATTGACTAAAATAGCACTATTTCAAGTTTTTGTTCCAAATATAGCACTAGTCATTTAAATTTCCAAAAATAGCACAAATTTAATACTAAAATAATTAAAAACTTATTCCTAATGAAAAAAATTTAAACTCTAAATTGGAAAAAATGAACCCAAATATTATGTTTTAATTTTATATGTAGTTTACATAAGGTAAATAATTATTTTCACATAATAATTTATACTATTTTTAGAATTTTAATTTTAGTGTGTTAAATTTGGAAGATAAACTTAAAATGATGCTATTTTAGGGTATTATTCTTAAATAAACTCTACAACCCCAACGGAAAAAAAACTAAGACTTTTGGAAAAAAATAAAATATTAAATTCATTTAGCTACTTTTTAGAGGTAAACTATATATATCTAAACGCATGTGTGTGTGGTTTTATGGTAGATCTATAGCTAAGACATAAACTTGTCTTCTTCGGACTAGATCTTAATCCTAGATAGATCTCTTACTGACTAAGATCACCCCTTTATTTTAAACTAGAAGTATGTCTTAACAATCCATGAACATGGCTGGAAAAAACAATGAAATATAAGTTGACTTATGTCCCGTTGAAAGTCAAAATATAACATTACCAATGTTTTTGTTCGTTTGGCAGCCGAAGAAATCTGCGGGTGTGCCTGCGGTAGATTATTGTTCGTTTAGCTGCCGCAGGTACTTACGTTGACGATGTGTCATGCGTCGTAATTTTTTCGACCGTTGATTAAATCAGCGATATGACTAAAAATCTGTGATCAACCGCAACTGCAACCGCAACCGCCTGCGGTAGACAAACGAACAACATGTGCCACAGTTACAACCGCAGTGGTGACCGCAGCTGCAGTCGCAACCGTCTGCGGCGACCAAACGAATAACACTAATAACCTAACATGGCCATGTTTGAAGGCCTATCCAGTCTTTTTTTTTAACATGATGGTAGTAGCTAATAGAAATTATAATAAAGAGTTGGGTGTTGTTAATGATCTTCATCCCAAATTTCATATACCACCATATATATAGAACTATTGTTTTTCTACAAAAATTTCAAATCTATTTCTACCTGAATTAATATTTCGAAACACTAGAACATATATATTTTGAAACTTTTAAACTCACAAACATTGGTTTAATTGATAAGTCCCAAAGAAACTTTAACCATCTTTACTAAACCTTTGATTACAAACCCAACCAATTTTTGTTCTTAGTCCCTAAACAGAACCTGAAAAATTAGTGTATTGTCTCACTTTATTGTTGACCTGTTTAATCTCAAATCCAACTATATGTCTTAGCTTAATATTGTCCGTTTGGATCAAATAGTTAATTCCGTATAGATTTATATTTGGATTCCTTTCAAAAAGTTGATTAGAATTCGATTTAACTTATACTAGATTTTATGGAAAAAAATATTAATAACTTATATAATATTATTTATTAGTAAATATAAATTATATATTTATATAATTTATCTCTTATTTAAAATAATTTTTAATATTAATTTTGTATATATAAATTAAAAAATAAAAATATTTGTTTTTTATAAATTTAATAGTCTTTTTTTATTAGTTTAATAAAATATATTAATTTTCTAACCAAATTGATATATATTGTAATTATTTTATTAACTTAAATTCATTAATATATTTATTTAAAATTAAATATAATGATAATATATCATCGTAATATTTTTGTTAATAATACTGTAAAATAATATTATTTTATTAAAATATTCTTCATCTAATATATTATATTTGTATAATCTTCAAATACGAAACATTTATCTCACTCATAGAGTTCTTACTCCATCGAAGTTTTGAGTTGTTTCTTTCAAGTAGACAAAGACAACAATGGAGGAAGTAGTGATCGGAATGCGACTGTGATTCTATTTGCTATCGAACTCTAAAATCTTTTGATTAGATTTTATTCCAATTTAATATTGGATTTAGGTGATAAACCGATCGAACATGTATGTATTCTAACAATAACTAAAGTATTCAGATGTTTTTTTTATTAAATGTATGTTCACTCCATAAATAGTTCAAAAATGTACCAATAACTACTTTTGTACTGAGTCAATTTTATCATTTAGAGATTCGCTTTTTAATCCAAATGTATAAAATAATATTTTCTAAATTTTTATTCTAAAAATAACATCATTAGTTTAAATTTTCAATAATACCACAAATTTAAGATTAAAATACATTAAAACTATATTTTAATAGAAAAAAATAAACCATAAATTGAAAAAAATAAGCTCAAATATAACAATTTAATTTGATGTATAATTTATTTAAAATAAATAAATATTTTACATAAATATTTGTGCTATTTTTGAGAGTTTGATTTTGGAATGTTAAATTTAGAACAAAAACTTAAAAATATTATTTTAGGGTATTATTCATTAGAAATTCGTTATTAAAAATAATTAATTGCTAATCAGTATAATATTTTGTATTATTATCTTAGATATTTCCTACGAAATTTCCTTTTTTTCTAAATTTTAAATATGTCTCTTCCAATCGTAAAAGAGTAAAATAATTCAACTATCTGACATCCACTTATCTTCTCAAAAGATTCTGAAATGCAGAAAAGTATAAGAAATTACAAATTATTTTAGTAAAATATCAGATAAAGCTGCTATATAATCATTTAAATATATTGAAAAAATTATGCAACAGTATAAATAAATCTTTCAAGAAAAGATATAAAACATGTACAGTGGGCAGTAGGTTTGTCATTATCTGCGGGTTTCGCTCTGTTTGATCTGATATACGGTGGGTGTATATCGAATTTTTTTTATATGTGGAACAGGTGCGGGTTAAAGTTTTGGTATAGCGGGATGGATACGAATTTCATTTTATTATTTTGCAGGTTATCGGATATCCGTAAATTTTGGATCAAAATCAATTAACCAAGATTTAAACCAATTTAATCATAAACCAATTTAATCCTAAACTAATTTAATACCAAACTTGATGTTCAAAAAGTTGTGTAATTTGATCTTTTAAAAATTGAATTTTGATATATTTGATGTATTAATATTAGATTTATTATTATTTAGATTTATTTTAATTAAATATTTTTAAAAATTTTAGAAAACGAAACGAGTCGCGGGCCACCAACAAACCTGCTAGATTAATGTGGGATGGGAACGGATTTTTAAAAAATGACTTGTGGATTTTGCGGATAAAAAGATTTATGAAAAAAAAATTTCAATCCACCGCGGGGTGGATCCGACCCGCTTAACGGGACTATGGGCAAAAAGATTTGATTGATTTAAAATTGTAATAATTAATTAAGGAAACTTCCTTTGTATTTAGAGAAATGGTTGAACTTATATTCGTTCTACACCACCTGACTTGATATACTAAAACAATAGTTCCTGAAATTTGGGAACTTTTTCTCAGTAACTTAACTTTTTCACTTTAGTTAATGCCTGTAGAAAGAAAACATTTACTTCAATAATTAGTACAATTATTTGTGTGGATTTTTGCCCCAAAACCAGAAAGGCTTCTATAGGCGTCTGTCCGGTCATTATCTATTAGCATTCCTGTTTCAGTTCGATTTTAGATTTGGCAAATATTCTGATCGATAATTCATACACTTTTTTTCTTATGAACTTGTAAAAGGTGTTTAATGTTGAACTCGTCCTTCTTCGATTAAGAATAAATAGAACATTTTGTATTTCGAATGTACAAACGATTACAGGATAAGAAGAGTTTAAAATTGTGCCGGTTAAGAAAAAGCAATTGTAAACTATTTAATATTCTTTTCTAATTTTCGGATGTCCATTAAATGGCAATAATTTTTCATGTTATACATTCAATCCATTAAATTTTTTGATATCTTAATCATAAATGTTGCATTAATTCGATTCATAAATATTGTTTGTTTATCCATTCCAATTTAAGTTTAGATTTGTTTTTCTATTATGAAGAAATTGTTACTTATTCTAATTTTATATGTAACTAAAATAGTACATGTACTATACAAAAGAAAATTTTAATATTTTATTTTTTTATATTTAAATAAATTTTAAATAAAACACAAAATTTTTTTATTATATTATTTTCTTTTTGTGCTATCCATATCTATAAAGTTTTTTTATAAAGATCCATTAACCATGTTGAAAATTTTAGTATATTTTTAAAATTATTAATAGATGATAATCAAATATTTTTATTTTATATTTTTTAAAATAAACAACAATAAATAATTGTTATACTATTAAAACTTTTTTTTATAAATAATGTAAAGAATAATGAATGATGGTTTAAAAGATGAATATATCACAAAAGAAGATCCTGCAGATCTTTGGCAATCACTAAAAGATAGGTTTGATCACCATAAATATGTGATCTTACCAAAAGCCAAACATGAGTGGTTAAACCTCTGGTTTCAGGATTATAAAAGTGTAAGTGAATATAATTCCGCGTTGTTCGGAATCACTTCTAAGATGATATTATGTGGAGAAAAAGTAAGTGATTATGATATGATTGAAAAAACTCTCCAAACATTTCATCCTAGAAATGTAATCCTGCAACAACAATATCGAGCAAAGGGATATACTCGTTATTCGGAGTTAATGCAAGTTCTCCTTGTTGCTGAACAAAATAATGAACTTGTGATGATGAACCATCAATCTCGTCTCACTGGATCAGCTCAATTCCCAGAAGTGAATGTTGCATCATCCAGTTACAATAATTGGCAAGGACATGGACGTGGTCGAGGTCATGGTCGTGGTCGTGGACGTGGACGAGGAGGTGGACGTGGACGCGGAAAAGGAAGATTTTTTCGTCCTAATGAATTCAAATTCGGGAGAAAGAATAAAGTCCACGAAAATGAAGTTGGTCGCGTACCTGCTGTACGCCAAAATATACAATATGAAAATGTTTGTTATAGATGTGGCATGAAAGGTCATTGGTCTCGTACCTGTCGTACACCAAAACATTTGGCTAATCTGTATCAAGAATCACAGAAACAAAAAGGAAAAGAAAGTAAAACCAACTTTATCTCGGATGAACCCGGACTTTCCTTCGATGGAAATGCATATCTCGATGTTGCTGATTTTCTGGTTGATTCCGAGAATACCAAAGAACAAGATAATTAAGTTTAATGTTATATATATAAAGTTGTATTTAGTTTCCTTACGAACAAAAACAAAACTTAATGTCTTTTTTTTAAAAATATATGTAAGTTTGAACTTTAATTACTTAATGTAAAATAGTTTTATTATAATATAAGTTGATTTTGAAATATGTGTGTTTAACATTTATTAATACATCTTTATCAATATTTTAATACAGAAAATGTATCATTTTGAGAGTGAGAATGGAGATATATGCCTAGCAGACAGTGCTACAACGCATACAATACTTAAAGATAAAAAGTTTTTCTCCTACCTTAAAATGAAAGATTCCGCCGGAAGCGTAAATATAATATCGGGTAATGCAAATATTATCATAGGCTCCGGAAGAGCTAGTTTTTCAATGCCAATGGGAACGAAATTTGAAATAAATGATGCTTTATATTCCCCCAAGTCTCATAGAAACTTATTAAGTTTCAAAGACATCCGTACAAATGGATATCACATAGAGACAATGAGCAAAAATAACATTGAATATCTTTGCATTACATGGGAGCAGAAACAAATATTGGAAGAATTACCAATGATGTCCTCTGGATTATATTACACAAAAATAAATATAATTGAATCGTATATTACGGTAAACTAGAAGTTTACGAGTACATTCAAAGTTTGGCATGAAAGACTAGGACATCCTGGATCAGTTATGATGAGAAAAATTGTGCAGAATTCTAATGGCCACCCATTGAAAAACCAGAAGATTTTTCAATCATGCGAATTTTCGTGTAAAGCATGTTCTCAAGGAAAACTTATTACTCGGCCATCACCAGCAAAAATTAGTAATGAATCCCTAGTATTCTTAGAAAGAATACATGGTGATATATGTGGGCCTATTCACCCATCATGTGGGTCATTTCGATATTTTATGGTTTTAATTGACGCATCTAGTAGATGGTTACATGTGTGTTTGTTAACCACACGAAATATGGCTTTCGTAAGATTCATTGCCCAAATAATCAGGTTAAGAGCTCAATTCCCTGATTATACTATAAAGAAAGTAAGACTTGACAACGCTGGTGAATTCACGTCACAAGCCTTTAATGATTATTGTATGGCTCTCGGAATCGATGTTGAACATCCCGTTCCGCATGTTCATACACAAAATGGTATGGCTGAGTCTTTGATAAAACGGTTACAACTCATTGCGAGACCATTAATATTGAGAACAAATCTCCCAATTTCAGTATGGGGTCATGCTATATTGCATGCGACAGCATTGGTCCAAATAAGACCAAGTGCATATCATGAATATTCCCCATTACAATTAACATCTGGCCAGAAGCCTGATGTATCTCATCTCCGAGTTTTGGGTGTGCGGTTTATGTTCCTATAGCCCCACCACAAAGAACAAAGATGGGGCCACAGAGAAGATTAGGAATATATATTGGATTTATATCATCAAGTATTATTCGGTACCTTGAACCACGAACTGGTGACATGTTTACGGCACGATTTGCCGATTGTCATTTTGATGAAGAAGAATTTCCTACGTTAGGGGGAGGAATTAAACAACTGCAAGAAGATATTACATGGTGTACGCCATCTTTGTTGTATCTTGATCCTCCCACAAAACAACGTGAAATGGAAGTTCAGAAAATCATATATTTGCAAAATATTGCAAACCAGTTGCCAGATGCATTCACAGATACAAAAAGAGTGACGAAATCATATATACCCGCTGTGAATGCCCCATCAAGAATTAATGTTCCTGTAGAACATGTTGATGGCGATAAAATAAATGAACCCAGAGTTCAGTTAAAGAGGGGGAGACCGATGGGCTCAAAAGATAAAAATCCCCGTAAGAAAAAGTATTTGGGAGAACAAAATCAAAAGGTTCTGGAAGAACCTTACAAAAAGCGTCTCGAAAATACTTGTGAAAAGGTTATAGAGGAACCAACTCAAACGGAATGTCCGGAAGACATATGCAAACAGGTTTCTGAAAACCGTGAAGTGGAACTCCATCCAGAAGACGAACGCAATATAGAAACATATGAGATTTCAATTAACTATACCCAAAATAGAAAATTATGGGTTAGAAATGAAATAGAGGATATTAATGGAATATTCTCCTTTTCTGTGTCCAAAGAAATTGAAAATGAAAATGATGATGCAGAACCAATGTCTGTAACAGAATATCAAAAAAGGTCTGATTGGGAAAAATGGCAAATAGCCATGAGAAATGAATTATTCTCTCTACAAAAAAGAAATGTTTTCGGACCCATTGTCATTACACCTGAAGATGTAGTGCCAGTTGGGTGCAAGTGGGTTTTTGTAAGGAAGAGGAATGAGAAAAACGAGGTCACTATATATAAAGCACGTCTTGTTGCACAAGGATTTTCTCAAAGGCCGGGAATAGATTATGAAGAAACATATTCTCCGGTCATGGATGCAATTACATTTAGATATTTAATGAGTTTATCATCATCCAAAAGGTTAGAAATGCACCTTATGGATGTCGTGACTGCATACCTGTATGGAACCCTTGATAGTGATATATACATGAGAATCCGAGAAGGATTCAAGATCCCAGAAGGATCAAAGATCTCTAAAGGACCCAAAGAACTATATTCAGTCAAATTACAACGATCATTATATGGGTTAAAACAATCCGGACGCATGTGGTATAATCGCTTAAGTGAATATCTGTTGAAAAAAGGATATATTAACAATGCGATATGTCATTGCGTATTTATAAATAAATTCCCATCAGGCTTTGTGATCATTGCTGTTTATGTAGATGACCTGAATATAATTGGAACTCAAAAGGAAGTTGATAATGCAAGAACTCATATGAAAGAAGAGTTTGAAATGAAAGATCTTGGAAAAACAAAATTTTGTCTAGGACTCCAAATTGAACATTTCCAAGATGGGATATTTGTGCATCAATCAAATTATACGAAAAGAATATTGAAACGATTTAATATGGATAAAGCGAATCCTTTGAGTACTCCAATGGTTAATCGATCGCTTAATATAAACAAGGATCCATTTCGACCTTGTGAAGATAATGAAGACATATTAGGTCCTGAAGTACCTTATATGAGTGCTATCGGTGGACTTATGTATCTCGTAAATTGCACTCGACCAGATATAGCATTTGCTATAAATTTACTTGCGAGATATAGTTCATCACCTACACGAAGACATTGGAGTGGAATAAAACATATTTTCCGTTATCTCCAAGGTACGATTGATTTGGGATTATTTTATTCTAGAAACCCCGAGTTTGGTTTAGTTGGTTTTGCAGATGCTGGATATTTATCGGATCCACACAAAGCTCGGTCCCAAACCGGTTATGTTTTTACACTTGGTGGAACTGCAATCTCGTGGCGATCTCAAAAACAAACTTTGGTTGCCACTTCTTCAAATTACGCTGAAATCATTGCCCTTCATGAAGCTTGTAGAGAATGTGTATGGCTCAGATCTATGACTCAACATATAGAAGGAGCAAGTGGATTAATCAACAATAAGGAGCCAACAAAATTATTCGAAGATAATGCTGCATGTGTGACCCAAATCAAAGAAGGTTACATCAAGTGTGACCGAACAAAACATATTCCTCCGAGATTTTTCTCCTATATCCAAGAACTTGAGAAAAATCAAGAACTTAACGTCGAGTACATTCGTTCAAGTGATAATGCAGCAGATTTGTTTACAAAGGCGCTTCCTACGACAACGTTCAGAAAACACGTTCAGAATATTGGAATGCGTCATCTGCGAGACTTATAAAAGGAAACATATCTATCTTTTCGAGGGGAAGATTGCGTATCTGTACTCTTTTTCCCTTATCATGATTTTTATCCCGTTGGGTTTTTACATGATAAGGTTTTTAACGAGGCAGAACGCAATAATTTAATAATAATAAATAATCAAGGGGGAGTGTTGAAAAAGTCAACAATGTCGTCTGATTATTTATGTAAACTTACGTTTGCCGACTTACTCTTTCTCTATAAATACGTAAGTTACTTCATTCAACAGATGAAGTAACTTTTCTCTCTTCCTTCTTTCTCTCTTCTTCATCTGTAAAATTTATAAGATTAATAAAATCAGTATAATAATAAAATCTCTATCTCTCTATTATTATTCAACAAAAGCATCATTGTTATCATATTTATTGTCTCGAGGATGACTCTCAAATTTAAGAGTTTAAGCAATAATACATCATCAAATCTATTTCTAAAAGTTCTTAATTTTTGCATAAATTCATCAACAGTAAACATTATGTGTGTTGGTCAAACTTTATACGTAAATACAATACATCCATTTAATCAATATTACATGAAATGTGTAATATATATATTTCTGTATGTAACTTTATTTTCATGTAAATATTTATTATTTTAGGGTGATTTTAATTTATATTCAATTTGGTCAATGTAATATTATGGATAATTGACAAAATAGCATTTTTAAGTTTTTTTTAAATATAACACCAATAATTTAGATTTTCAAAAATAATACTAATTTAATATTAAAATGCCTTAAATTTTTTTAATAAGGAAAAATTAAACTCTAAATTGAAAAACCCAAATATAATATTTTAGTTATGTTTTAATTTAAATATGGTAAATATGTATTTTCAAAAAATAATTTATGCTATTTTTAAAATTTTAATTTAAGCTCTAATATTATTATGGTTATGTGAAATTTAATTTTTATGTGATATAATATTTCTTTTAGGTTAATAAATCGATTAAAAAACTGTGACTTTATTTGATTTATATGAGGGATTAAATTTGTAATAAGAAATTTGAAATACTATTTATGAGCTATATAATTATAGTAAGACGGAAAACAAAAGAACTAGTAAGATTATTTGTGACATAAATTATAAAGATTAAATAAATAAAAAATTTAATTGAGGCTATGAATAAGAAAACTTCAAAATTGAGAATCCACAAGTCACAACCTCACAATTTCAATTTAGAGGGATTGTTGAAAACCAAAACAACTTCGAAAATGAAGGTTTCAAGACTTGTTGGAAATGCTTTATTCCCATTCAAATATTATAAGTATCATATTTTTTGGAAGAATATAAATGTTAATGTTTAAAAACATCTCTATTTTTTTTTGTTCGTTTGTCTGTCGCAACTTCATACGATCAAATACAACAACTAATCATATCAATCTGCAATAAAAAATTTAAACATTGTAGAAAATTTGAAACGCCATCAAATTTTAACGATACAATAAAAAATACGTGATTAGTCGTGTAAAAAACTGAAATATCTTTATAATTATTTGTAAATTACATCAAAATACCATTAACTTTAGCCATATCATGAACAAATTTATATTCAAACGCCATGATCCCCATACAATTGATAAAAAATTAAACTTGCAACTACGACATATTATAACAACGAAAAACACTAATATATACTTTCCGATGGAAATATTAAAAAATGTATACTGCTTATACGCAACAAAAATATTGGCTCAATAAAACAGATTGAGAGTGAATGAGCCCTATGAGTTTTAAGAAAAAAATTATTTATAATTTTTGTGATTAGTTGAAAATTAAAATATCTTTATAATTATTTATAAACTACATTAAAATGTTATTAACGTTAGCTGTATTATTGCAGTCACGACAAAACGAATAAATTTGCACCCAAACACTGCAATCTTCATACGATATGTGATTGACAAAGAAACAAATTTATAACTACGATATACGATTAGATGCAATTATAAAACGAAAAACACTAATATATAATTTCCGGTTGAAATATTAAAAAAAAAAATATTGCTTACCGACGACAAAAAAAATATTGGCCCAATAAAACAGATTGAGAGGGAATGAGCCCTGTGGGTTTTAAGCAAGAAAAGAAAATATGCAAAAGGCTAATATAATCCAATTCTGAAGTAAATGGTGTTTTCGTGAATAAGTGAAATAGTGAAGGGCATAAAGAGAAAATCTCAGGTATCGAGGAACTTGATGATATCTTTTAAGAATGTGGGTCCAGATCCTGCCTTTTACTTTACAGGCCGGTCCTTTATTTTTTTGCTTTTCCTAAATTCTTCCCACGTATTTTCCCACTGCAGATGCTATCTAAGTTACGAAAATGCCCATACTTTATTATTATAATTACACATCTGTGAATCATCCTTCATTTTACACAAACCCAACACTAACTTGCAAATAAATTGCATTGAAAATCCATCAATTTTTACTTTTATAACATTGATAACTATAAACTAGTTTTCCTAAATTGTAAATCTAGTTTTTTATTCGAAAATTAAAAATTTGAATGGTGGAATGCAGAAAAAATGAAAATAAATAGTATACATACAAAATTATATTAAAGCTAAAATACAAATTTTATGTATCTCTTCATCTTATATTTTAAAATAATATTCTAAACTAATATATTTTCAAATTTACATTCAAAATTTAACAAATTAAAATAAATTTATTTGGAGAACAGTAAATACATATCAGTGGAGTTCGAATTCATATTTTCTCGTATCAGAGTATTAATTTTTTTGTATGAATATATTGCGTTATTAGACCGGTTCATTGTGTTTTAATGGCAAAAAATAATAAAATAAAATAATTTTTTAAAAAAATATATATTATTATGAAAAATAATTATTTATTTTAAACAAATTATATGTAAAAATAAAATATAATGTTTGGATTTATAATTTTTAATTTAAAAATTAATTTTTTTTATAATAAAATATTTTTAATTATTTTAATATTAAATTTGTATTATTTAAAAATTTTAAATGATTAGTAATATATTTTAAAGAAATTTAAAATAGTTATATTTTAAATAATTGTTCTAAATTCGAAGTTAGCATAGAATTAAAATAAAAAACATAATACAAGAAAAAGGAAAGAAATATTGAGAGTGGCAATATTGAAAATAAACTCGAAAAGCAAGGATGAAAATACAAAAGAGGGAAGTCGTATTCCGTGTCCCGTCTCTTCTTAGCCATATTATATTATTCGTAGCTTTAATTAGTTTAGCTCTTCCACCTCCATTTCCATTTACTTTTCTTTCTTCTCTTTATTTATTGTTTTTTATTTGCCTCTGTCGTCTTCTCCTTCTTGACTTCTCTCTCTCTCTTTCGATATCCGACAGTAATTTTGACCGTTGCTTTCTCCAACGTCTCTTCTCTCCCACAGTAGTCCTCACGCTCCTCCAGCTTCTTTTGACCATAACATAACCTATTAGGTTTTTTTTTGTCTTCTCTTTCTCTACTGTATAACATCTTTTCTGGGTTTGTTCACTGCCTTTTTTTAACATACACAACCCAAGATTTTTCATCTGGGTTTCTTGGTTTTGAGTAAATTTCACCTTTTTTAAGATAATAAGCAAAAATATGTACATGGGTTTTAGATATTCTTGAAGAGGTTTTAAGGATTGAAAGACTGCGAAGAGCTTTTGTCTTGTAATTTAAGCAAAGAATCTTTCTTCAGATTTTTCGAGAAAATAATGTCTTTTTCTCATTTAATGTGAGCTATGTCCATTTCTTCTCAGCTGTTTCAATCGTTTCATTATCTACTTATATGAGTCGTGATCTGTGGATCAAAGCTTAAAAGGAAGAGCAGAGAAAATGGGATGTTCTCATTCCAAGTTAGACGACGAAGAAGCAGTTCAGATCTGTAAAGACAGGAAACGTTTCATCAAACAAGCAATAGAACATAGAACTAAGTTTGCTTCTGGTCACATTGCTTATATCCAGTCTCTTAGGAAAGTCTCTGATGCTCTCCATGACTTTATTGAAGGAGACGACTATAAGCCTCACGAGTTTGTTCCGAGTCAAGACTCATTCGTGACTCCGGTTAAGAGACGACCGAGCCGTCGTAGCAGCAGCAGGAGCGGCGGTGACTTCATCACGATTTCGCCTTCTTCGGTTCCTCCACATCCTGCTAAAATGATTCAGGAGAAGCCAAGATCGAAGGTGAAAGTGAATTACTTAATGGCTAATAGAAGCAGACCGGTTCGGGTCGAACAGAGAACTCCTGAAACGTTTCGGGTTGAGACATTTTCACCGCCGAGTCAACAATATGGAGAAGCAGATGGTTTCTTTGGAATGAATATGAATATGAACACTTCTGCAGCTTCTTCTTCTTCGTTTTGGAATCCATTAAGCTCTCCTGAGCAAAGATTAAGCAGCCATAACATTCCTCCTCCTTCACCGCAGAATTCACAGTGGGATTTCTTCTGGAATCCGTTCTCTTCGTTGGATTATTATGGATATAGTTACGATCGAGGAAGTGTTGATAATCGTAGTGGTATGGATGATGAGATTAGAGGATTGAGACGTGTTCGAGAGGAAGAAGGGATTCCAGATTTGGAAGAGGATGATGAACATATTGAACCTGAACCTGCGCGGTTTCAGAATCATAATCCTAAAGCAACGGAAGAAAGTAGAGGAAAAATCGAAAAGAGTTGTTGCAAGGAGGAAGTTAAAGTTGAAGATGTTGATGAGAATGATGAAGATGATGAAGAAGAAAATGAAGATGATGATGATGATGATGAAGGGGAGTTTACGGACAGTGGGTGTGAAACTGAGAACGAGGGAGATGAGAAATGCGTTGAAACGCAAGAACAACGAAGTGTTGAGGTGCCTAGAGTAGAAACTACAGGCAATGTTGTAGGAGTTGGGAAGGTTCAAGAGATGAAGAATGTTGTTGATGTTGCGAAAAGAGAGACACCAGGTTTCACGGTGTATGTGAACAGAAGGCCAACAAGTATGGCAGAGGTAATCAAAGATCTTGAAGATCAGTTCACAACTATATGTGACGCGGCTAAAGAAGTCTCGGGGCTATTGGAAGCTAGTAGAGCTCAATACACATCATCCTCTCATGATCATAGTGGTAAGTTCATGATAATGTTGCAATCTTTCTCTCTTTCTGGCTGAGTTATAAATGAAATTCTGGTTTTTTCTATCTTTGGAATGTTGAAGTTTTGTGTGTTTGCAGCCATGAAAATGTTGAATCCAGTAGCTTTGTTCCGCTCGGGTTCATCAAGATGTTCCTCTTCAAGATTCTTGATCACTTCTTCTAGTGGTTCAAAGGAGAGCGGATCTGAAAGTAGAAGCGATATTTCAGATGAATCTTGCATGATTTCGGGTAGCCACCAAACAACATTGGACAAACTTTTCGCGTGGGAGAAGAAACTCTATGATGAAGTTAAGGTAAGTAACAAAAGATTCTCAGACTGTTCTTTTTGGTAAATGGTATCTCTGTTGTTTATAAAAGAATGGCCTTTCTTTTGTTATAACAGTCTGGAGAACGTGTTCGAAGAGCATATGAGAAGAAATGTATGCAGCTGAGGAATCAAGACGTTAAAGGAGATGATCCGTCTTCGGTTGATAAAACAAGAGCTACAATCAGAAATCTAGACACACAGATTAAGGTCTCTATACACTCGATTGAATCTATCTCCAAAAGAATCGAGACTCTTCGTGACCAAGAACTGCTTCCTCAGCTTCTTGAGCTCGTTCAAGGGTAACACCAACAACTTGTTCTTCTTCACTCTTTGGTTTTCTCTTTAACCCTGAAAAATCGGAATCATGATCATAACAGATTAACAAGGATGTGGCAAGTGATGGCAGAAAGCCACCAGATACAGAAACGGACATTAGACGAAGCCAAACTGTTACTTGCAGGAACTCCGGTTTCAAAGCGTCACAAGAAGAGACAACCTTCAATAATGCCAGAGACTATCAACTCTCAAAGATTAGCTCAATCTGCATTGAATCTTGAAGCTCAGCTTCGAAACTGGAGAGCCTGTTTCGAGTTCTGGATCACATCTCAAAGATGCTACATGACAGCATTATCTGGTTGGCTCCTTAGATGTTTCAGATGTGATCCTGACCCTGAGAAAGTTAGATTATCCTCATGTCCTCATCCAATATACCGAGTCTGCATCCAATGGTCGAGATTACTTAACAGCTTGAACGAGAAACCGGTTTTGGACAAACTCGATTTCTTTGCCTCTGGGATGGGTTCAATCTACGCAAGACAGGTTAGGGAAGATCCAAACTGGAGTGGAAGTGGGTCAAGGAGATATTCCGGGTCAGAAAGCATGGACCTTGTGTTGGCTGATAAGGTAGAAGAAGAGGTTGTGATGACTGCTGAGAAACTTGCAGAGGTTGCAGTTAAGGTTCTCTGCCATGGAATGTCTGTTGCAGTGAGTTCACTCGCTGAGTTTGCCATCAACTCAGCTGATGAACACTCAAAGCTTGTCAACCAACCAGAGGACGCCTCAACGATACAGCATCCTGATGTAAATTCCAATTCCTAATTGTTATTTAATTTATTTGATTTTAAAGAGTTTAGAATTAGTAGGTAGGCTTTTGGCATCATCTTTTGCTATCAGAAAGATAGTTTTTTAGATGGATGAGATTTGTATTATTAGTTTAAGACAAATAGAGTTAGTTCAGTTGATTTTGAGAATGTTCCAATATGATCATGTAAAAAAGGTAATGTGGGTCCCATATGATCCTAAAACACTACTAACGAATGGCATGCGTAAATATTAACTCTATAACAAGGCAACAATCAACATCAACTTACATTCATTCACGTCATGAAATTAATATAATAATCATATCATACCACACATATAAATAAATTATCACATTTTGAAAACTTATAAATAAATGATCACATTTTGAAAATTTTTACATTTGTTTATATCCCACTCATTTCTATTTGAAAAACATTTTAACAAAATAATATTATTTTAACATATTATTAACATAAATATCATACTAACATTTTATTATTACAATGATTTTAAAAAATATATAAATGAATTTAAATTACTAAATAATTATAATATATGTCATTATTATTAATTTGGTTAAAAATAATATATTTTATTATACTAACTAAAAATTACTATTAAATTCATAAAAAATAATTATTTTCTTTTCTTAATTTACATATACAAAAATTAATATTAAAAATAGTTTTAAATAAAAATTAAAATTATATAAATATTTAATTTATATTTACTAATAAATAATATTATATAATTTATAAATATTATTCTCTACGTATACGTATGGCGTGTATATAAATCTAGTATCCATTTGTTTATGTACATTAACCACGATCGTCATATCCTCGGTATTTTCCTATTGCGCACAAATAGCAATACTTTTTTTTGTCATATATAAAACATAAACAAAATTTTATTTAAATTAATTGGTAAGGGTTAAATAATGTCATAACAATTATATATGTACATCTGTAATTTATAAAAAATGTAAATAAAGAATAAAGTACATGTGTAAATTATAGAACAAATTAAAGATATATAAATAAGGTACATGTGTTGTACTCCAAACGTTTAACTAACGTATTCTATTCTAGGGTAGAACTATTATTGGAGAGCAATATATTGTTGTATTTCGGTTTTTGGATTAAAACGTATAAAATCAACTTTTGATGTTTTTAGAATCGAATATGAAATAAAAGAAAATAGAGAAGTTTAAATATTTGATTAATAACAACGGTTACAATTTTTAATCTAAGAGTACCTTCGAACTATTAAAATCTATTTTTCCCATTTATTGCACGAGTCTTCTCTTTTATATTATCAGCTCACATAATTTTCAACTTAATAATTATTACTTACCATAAATGTTTATAAATGTTCATTAATGCCTTTTCTAGGGAAATTCATTATCGCCCTCGATAGTTGGTGAGATCGAACGTGTCGCTGAAATGTCCGGTAACTCCTCAATAATAATGCATCTATTTCATGATATTGGATCTTCGGTATGATGCAATGGACCGAATTCGTATTTATTGGAGGGCGTAGACCACCTCCAATATATATGTATTTTATTTTTGACATTACGTGATGTTACGTTAGCACAATTTAAAATTAGCACTATATATATGTTATGATATTGTATCAAAAACAACTCAGCAATATCATATTCTATTGGATATTTATCGCAAGATACATATTTGTTTTAGGTTATGAAACAAAGAAAAAGGACAATAAGCATGATCGGACCAACCACCAAAAATAACGCTAACTTATTATCACTTCCATTACATTAGCTGTTTACTAGGAAACAAACTAAACCACGAGAAGTACATTTTAGTTAAATACTATTAAATTATGATCATTTCATATCAGCCATTATATTATATAAACTTTACTTTACGTCGTAAAATTGAAAAGAGGAGACAAAAGAAATACCGGTTTCCAATTATGGCTCCTATTGTCTTTAAAAATACTTACACTGTAGTACCGGCTGAACCAACATGGACCGGTCGGTTTCCTTTAGCCGAATGGGATCAAGTTGGTACAATTACTCACGTTCCCACCGTTTACTTCTACGACAAGCCATCTGAATCGTTCCAAGGCAATGTAGTCGAAATCTTAAAGAATTCGTTGAGCCGTGCGCTTTTCCATTTCTATCCTATGGCTGGGCGTCTCCGGTGGCTCCCTAGGAGTCGGTTTGAACTCGATTGTAACGCCGAGGGAGTTACGTTCATTGAAGCGGAATCCGAGGCAGAGCTTTCCGATTTCAACGATATCTATCAGACGCCGGAATTCGAGAAGCTTATGCCGCAAGTAAACTACAAAAATCCTATTGAAACGATTCCACTTTTTCTAGCTCAAGTCACAAAATTCAAATGCGGTGGACTAAGCCTAAGTGTCAACGTTTCACACGCGATTGTCGATGGACAAAGTGCGCTTCACTTCATGTCCGAATGGGGAAGAATCGCACGCGGTGAACCGTTAGAAACCATACCGTTTCTCGACCGCAAAATCCTTTGGGCTGGTGAAAAGCTTCCTCCGTTTCCCTCTCCGCCGCGGTTTGACCACAAAGAGTTTGAACAGCCGCCGTTTTTGATCGGAGAATCGGACAATGTAGAAGAAAGAAAGAAGAAAACGACGGTGGCGATGCTGAAACTGAGCAAATCTCAGCTTGATAAGCTTAGAAGCAAAGTGAACAAAAGCGAATATGCTGATCCAGCGAGAGGGTTTACACGGTACGAGACGGTCACGGGACACGTGTGGAGGTGCGCATGCAAAGCACGTGGGCACTCCCCGGACCAACCCACGGCTCTGGGAATCTGTATAGATATTCGAAATCGGGTGCAGCCACCTCTGCCACGTGGCTATTTCGGCAATGCGACTCTTGATGTGGTCGCAACAAGCACCTCGGGTACGTTCTGTCTAATTTTGAAATTTGTTCGTCTTCTTTTCGCATTTGGTTTTATTTGTTTTTGCTGAGATTTTGTTTACATGCAATAAATATTTTGAGTATTCATACGCTGTCCGTCTTCGAATGTGTATTTTTTTACATCACTTTTTTAATATTAAATAAGATTAAATTGCTTAAAAATTGAATAATATTTTAAACTAGTATTTTAAAAAAATTTTGTTCCAAATTTAACGTTCTAAATTTAAAATTCTAAAATAACATAAATTATTTTATAAAAATACATATTTACTATACATAAATTATAAATATAATTAAAATATTAGATTTGAGTTATTTTTCTAATTTTAGATTTTTTATTAGAAAGAAATTTTAAAATATTTTAATATTAATTTTATGTTAATTTTAGAACTAATTGTGTTATATCTAGAAACAAAATTTAAAATAATACTATTTTTTTCCAAAAAATTATATTTTTTCCAAAAAAATTTAAAATTCTCTAAAATATCATATTTTAAAGTTTTTATTCTAAAAATAATATCATTAGTTTAAATTTTCAATAATAACACAAATTTAAAATTAAAATGCATTAAAATTATATTTTAATTAAAAAAACTAAACTTTAAATTAGAAAAAATGAACCAAAATATAATATTTTAATTTTATATATAATTTATTTAGATTAAATAAATATTTTTTATATAATTATTTATGATATTTTGGAGATTTTAATTTTAAGGTATTAAATTCGGAAAAAAAAACTTTAAAATATGATATTTTAAGATATTACTTAGAATTTAACATATAATTTAATTTGCGTGAAAAATATTAAAACGATATTGATATATATTACAAATTTTTTATAGGTGAATTGGTATCAAATGAGTTGGGCTTCGCGGCTGCTAAAATCAGTAAAGCCATAAAGAATGTGACAAACGAATACGTGATGATTGGGTTAGAGTATCTTAAAAACCAAAAGGATCTGAAGAAATTTCAAGATCTACATGCCTTGGGAAGCACGGAAGGTCCATTCTATGGAAACCCTAATCTTGGACTAGTAAGCTGGTTAACTCTACCGATGTACGGTCTTGATTTCGGATGGGGTAAGGAAGTTTACATGGGACCAGGCACGCATGACTTCGACGGTGACTCACTGCTATTGCCCGATCGAAATGAAGACGGTTCACTGATTCTAGCCACGTGTTTACAAGTAACCCACATGGAAGCCTTCAAGAAACACTTTTATGAAGATATCTAGGGTTATATATGATCTACAGATATATCAATGTTTGTTTATGCATTTTCATTTCCAGATGAAATAAAGATTAGAATAGGGATTTGAATAGCTACTGTTGTTCTTGGTTCTTGAATTGTAACCAAAAGTTTAACATAGATATTTAAAACAATATATTGTGTTTAATTACTATAAGAAATTAAATTGTTATAGAATTCGGAGATGAGCTTGTCCATAGCAACATTTGGTATGATCTTGCTAACATTTAGAGATACTAATTCAATTAATTTATTCATTTAATTAGTCTTTGCTAGTTTGAAAAAATGTAAAAGAAATGAAAAAGAGAAAATAACAACGCTGCTGGGACATTAGTTAAAATTCTATTTTTTTTAATTAGGAGAATTTCGTGCATTTATATTTTTTTTTATTTTTGATCATTTCGTTCTATTTTTTTTTGGAAAAACCAAAGTCATCCATCGGACTAAGTTGCAACTTTTTTAGGTAAAAAATATATGAAACCCAAAAACATAATTGGAATCGACCCGAAAACATAGATTCCAAATCGAAACCGATCTGAAAATGGTTACCAAATTACAAAAAAAAAACGATACAATATCTAAGCGGATTTTATATTCTTATATATGAAGAATTGGAACCGAATCGAGAACTAAATCGATAGCCGAAACCAAATACAATTATATATTTAAAAATAGTAACTATATTTAGAATTGATAGAACATAATTATCCAAATCTCTAACATATTATTTGAATAACATTTTAAAAAAATAACTTTATGTTAACGTATTATTGTAGAAACATTATACTTACGTGTCATCAATACCATGAGTTTCAAATAAATATATAAATGAGTTTAAGTTACTACAATAATTATAATATATGTCATTATTATTAATTTGATTAGAGAATCAATATATTTTATTAAACTAATCAAAAAATACTATTAAATTCGTAAAAACATAACTATTTTTATTTTTTATTTACATATACAAACATTAATATTAAAAATAATTTTAAATAATAATTAAAATTATATAAATATCTAATTTACATTTACTAATAAACATTATTATATAATTTATGAATATTTTTTCTTACACAGGACATAGATATAATCTAGTTATAATTATAAGATATCAATTATTTTTAAAAGAAATACTTAAAATAATTAAAATATCCAAAAATTTTAGTTGTATTAGTCAAAATTTAACCAAATTTTATTCATATTTAACTATTTTTTTTTAGTTTTTTACTAATATTTGAAATATCCTCACCCATATAGAACAAATCGAACTAAAATTCTAAAATATTCGAATAAGTCTTATTCATTGATTAAGTATATATATACACACATTTACTTTCCTTGTCAAAAATCTACAAAAATAATATATTTAATTTCATGTAAATTAAATAATGTACAAGCTAGCCTCTATTGCTTCAAAATCTGGGTGATGCTGTAGGGATTAGCTAGTGGTCCATTAACCGCACCTTTAGCCACTATCCTATTGGTTGCTTCGGTGCTGTGAAGATCATCCCAAAATATATATTCACTCCGGTTTGCACAAACCTGCTCGTCCGGTGCACAAAGTTCTTCTCCTGGGGCCACTGGACAACACCCTTTGTGTCCAACCTTAAAACCTATAATTCACATTTCATGTCAATTCAATACACAAAAACATATTTCATTAATTATGAACTTAACTTAATTTGCTAAAGAGATCATAAGTTCATTTGAGCACTTATATATATCATTGTTTAAAATCCTACGAGTTTTAAGCGATGATATAATTGATAATATATATATGTCATTTATTTCATAGTAAAATATATTAACTTTTTAACTAAATTAGTAATATTAGGATATATTGTAATTATTTTAATAATTTAAATCTATTTATATGTTTATTTAAAATTATTTATAAATTATCGTATATGTAAATTAAAAAAATAAAATAATTGATTTTTACGAATTTAATAGTATTTTAATTAGTTTAATGAAATATATTGATTATCTAACCAAATTAATAACAATAACATATATTGTAATTGGGGAGGAGTAAGTGGTCTAATGGTTGCATTACGTCCATTCTAGAGGTGTGTAGTTCGACTATAGCGTCTCTCGTAGAAGAAGAACGTTGTGGACAAAAAAATAATATATTGTAATTATTTTAGTAACTTAAACCTATTTTTATATTTATTCTAAACTTATTATAATGATGATAAGTCAGTATAATATTTTTATTAATAACATGTTAAAAAAATATTTTAAAATGTTACTCAAATAATATTTTAGAAATATGTCTTTTCTTAAAATCTTACTAGTTTAAAGCAATGATATAATTGATGATAAAATGTAGTAAGTCCTGATAAGTTTAATATAGTTTACCTAAGAGACTGTAAGCTAAGGGATCACCACCGGAGAAAAGATCAACAAAGGTGAACTTAGCACCTTCGACCTTCGTATTGAAATCGTTGACAAGAACTTGGAGGTTCTTATTGAAAATTGCCACTGCATTGTTCACTTCGTGAGCACAGCCTTTACCACCACCATGGGTCACTATCAACTTTGGTGTGCATCCGATTTTACTCAGTCCAAAAAGTGCCACCTTTCTCGCTCCTAGAAGATGCAAACTCTACAAAACAAAAAAAACAAAAACTAAATTATACAAAAATTGATGTGGGCTAGTATGATATTCTCCGAAAAAACTAAATCTTTTAAATTTAACCAGATCTCTAAAATCTACTAAAAAATCAAAATAAAGAAATGCTCTTCATTAATCATAAACTAAAGAAACCTTAGACTAATTGTTTGTTGAAAATGCTTAAAAACTTGAAAAACTTTAGAAAACTCTAAACCAAAGCCAAATAGTTATTGGTCATGTTCGATTGGCTGCGGCTGCGGCAGATTGTTGTTCGTTTAACTGCCGGATGTACATGCGGCAGACGCAGCGATCAGACGCTGCATCCTGCATCGCAATTTTTTCGACCGCTAATTAAAACAACGGTGCGACTAAAAATCTGCGATCAACCGTAACCGCAACCGCCGGCGGCAAACAAACGAACAACATATGTCGCAGCCACAGCCGCATGATTGACCGCAGCCACAACCGTAGCCGCCTCCGATGACCAAACGAACAACACTATTATAGCAAATAAATAGTAATACTCAATTCTCTAAAATAGCACTTTTTAAAATATTTGTTCCAAAATTAATATCATTAGTTTAAACTTTCAATAATAGCACAAATTTAAAATTAAATACATTAAAATATCTTCTTAATGGAAAAAATTTAAACCCTAAATTGAAAAAATAAAATTCAAATATAATATTTTAAGTTTATGTATAGTTTATTTAGAGTAACTAAGTATTTTTACATAATTATTTGTGCTATTTTTGTAATTTTAATTTTAACATGCTAGATTTGAAATACAAATTTTAAAATATGCTATTATAGGATATTACTCTACCCCCTAACCCCTATAATAATACATTTTTAAGTTTTTGTTCTAAATTTAGCATTCTAAATTTAAAATTCCAAAAATAACATAAATTATTTTTTGAAAATACATATGTACCATAAATAAATTATAAATTTATTAAAATATTATATTTGAGTTTTTTTTAATTTAAGATTTAAATTTTTCGTACTAGAAATTTTTTTTAAGATATTTTAAGATTTTGAAAATTTAAATTATTAGTACTATATTTGTAATAAAAATTTAAAAAATATTATTTTGTCAATTTTCCTTAATATAAAACAAAGAAAAGAATGTTGTTCCACTATATATACCTTCAAGTGATTACGGTAGAGTAAAATGAGAGAATATGCATATGGATTAGGCTTAAAGCGACTACTCGTGTTGTAGAATTTTGGCATGAAATAGTTGTTGATGTAATCGTTGCTTCCTATGCTGATTGTATACAAACATTCTTGCAGTCTTTCTGTTGGCACATTCGCTTTCTCTATAGCCTCCTTGTGATTTAGTATTTGCTTTCTTAAACTAATTTGATCACCCTATTTATCACCCATAAATCATTATTATTTTTGTTTACTTTTAACAAAAGAAGTAAGAAGTAGGCCATGCAAATAAACCCAATTTAAAACAAGGTTATTGTTACCAAATGTTGGCTAGTTTCTTCACGAAGTCCACTTCCACCGGAAGCGTAGTTCAACCCGATGTGAGCTTGTTCCGGTGATGCTTCGGCGAATGGCGGAATGAAATCCTCAAAACCCAATAGTTCACCTGAAGACAAAACGTAAATAAATATATATATATATATCACAAAACGGTAATTAGGCATAGGAACAAAACATAGATCAAAAGGGGATATAAACTAGCTATATATTGATGTGACACATTTAACTTTTTATTAGATTTAGGGAAAAATATTTGTAAATTATATAATATTTTTATTTATTAAATATAAATTAAATATTTATATAATTTTAACTTTATTTAAAATTATTTTTTAAAATTAATAGTAATTTTAGATTAGTTTAACCAAATATATTGATTATCTAACCAAATTAATAGTAGTGATATATGTTATAGTTATTATAGTAACTTAAATCTATTTATATATTTATTTGAAACTTATTGTGTTGATGATATATCATCATAAATAACTCGTTAGAATAATGTTATTTTTAAAAAATATTTTTCAATTAATATATTAGAGATATTAAAATAAAACGTTATTACAATCTATTTATTAACATATTGAAGATATTCCTAATATATTAATTAAAAAATATTTTCACAAAAAACCTCAACTTTACGTGTGATTTACAAGTATGTCACAATAACGTATCACACTATAAAGATATTTTAAAACAAATATTATATAAGACATAATTTACTAAAATATTTTCAAAAATAACATTAAATAAATATTTAACAATATACTATATATAAATATCTAATATTTCAACATAAAATACAAAAATAATATTAAAAAAATATTAGGAATTTAGAAAAATTAATCAAACAAAAATTTAGATTAACTGAATATTTGTCACATCTATAATTTCTTACCTATTTAATAATATTGTCTATCCAATATATAAATAATTTAAATTCATTTATATAATATAATTTTATTATATATTGTATTTATATAATCAATATTAAATTATTTCAAAACTATTATTTTTAATAAAAAATAAATAATGTACATATCTAATTTATATTTATTAATTAGTGTAATTAACTTGAAACCACATATAGACTAACCGATAATATCTGCGATAGTGCGGCCATTGGTAAACCGGCCGGTCGGGCCTTTGGGAAAGTCAATACCATAAGGTGAATAGTTAACTTTTGCCTTAGATTTTAAGTTGTTATTGTTGCCATTATCGAAAATTGAGTCTCCAAAGACAAAGTAACATGGCACTTGTTGTCCATAAACCACCGTAGCTGCTGTAAACACGGTGGCACAAACTACCCAAAATGCTACTCCTCCAACCATTTGTTTTAGAAGATCAATAAACAGAAGAAGAAAAAAAATTGGAAAGAGGAAAATAATTATTGATGGAGAGAAGTAAGAGCTTTTTAAATACAAGAGAGGCTGTAAATTTTAATTTTAAATTTGAAAATTGATTCTATGAAGAATATTAAAAGGCTATTTAAAAAAGAAATGGTAATGAGTAAATAAAGGAAGTCCATTATCTTTTTTTCTCTCTAGTTTTAGTCAACTTGATGATTGGTGAAAGTTGATATGTTGATGTATTCTTATTACCAATGTTTTGCATGCATTCTAAGAATTTAGTATTTACAAGTCTAAATAGGTTATAGCAAATCTAGGCGACATGAAAAAAAAGATAGACCATTGACTAGTCTCAAATCACTATCGACCAGTCGATTTACAATTTGAAAGTTTTAACCGTAAATTAAATAAACCAACCCATCCCCATTAAAAATCCCCATTAAAATCGACGAATTCCGAAGATGCAATATTAAAATTTTATTTTTAATATATTAATTAAAAAAAAATTTAACAAAAAAAATTTACGACGTATGATTTACATGTATAACGTATCATACTATCAGAATATTTTACAAATATTAGATAAGATATAATTTATTAAAGTATTTACGAAAATATCATTAAACAAAAAATTAACATTATAGTATATGTAAATTCTTAATATTTCGACAAAAAAAAAACAAACATAATATAAAACAAGATATGTAAAAATTTTAAAAAGCTAGTCAAACAAAATATGAAACAAAAGCGTGGATTAATTGAATATTTATGACATCTACCATTGTTTACCTATTTAATAATATTGTATATCCAAGTGACAAATAATTTAAATTCATTTGTATAATCTGATTTTATTAGTATAATCAATATTAAAATTTTCAATAAAATATTTTAAATAATAAATAAATTATATATGTATCTAATTTATATTTAATAAATAAAAAATTAATTATATTGTTTGAATATTTTTTTCACGCCAATCGTGAATCTAAATCTAATTATTTTCTTATTTTTGATCGAGAATCAACCCACAACCTATAAGTACGTAATTAATTTGTGACAATGAGAGAAATTAAAACTATTTCACTTGTCGTCGTATATATAGATCTGTAAATAAGAGTTATTGTAAAAGTTGTTGAAAGGGCATCTTGTTAAACTGATATGATATATTTTGGCAGCATAACAAATATAAATAAGCATGATGATGAAATGTAATGAACAAATGCCAAAAGTAAAGAATAATCCACAAATATGAATTAAAAATGTAATAATTACATCATAGCCAATGTGATGCTAATGTTTTGTTCATATTTGAATAAACTTATGAAATTGGAACTCCTTATAAAAATAAACTTTCGATCAGAATAATACCGTAAAATAACATCATTTAAATTTATCTTTCAAATTTATCAAATTAAAAATAAAATTTTAAAAATAACACAAATTATTATGTAAAAATAATTATTTACATTAAATAAACTATATATAGAGTTCACTTTTTACAATTTAGATTTTATGAGCAATATGTTTTTAATTATTTTAATATTAAATTTGTGATATTTTAAAAAAATTAAATGAATAGTGCTATATTTAAAACAAAAACTTAAAATAGTGTTATTTTAATCAATTGCCGTTTCCAATAACCTTCACATTTTCCTTTTTGAATCATCAGTTCATTAGACTTAAAGAATCTTTCACACAAACGCAAAATTTTCTTGTATTCATAATAACATTATATATATGTGTACATAGAATGATAGAAAGCTAGTACTAAATCAAAATCGATATACATATGAAGAAACAAACTCTCTAAATACAAAATTGTTGTTTTAATCATATTGATCATATATAAACTATATATATGATAACATAAACATCTAATATATATAAACTAACAATATGCGATACACTTGCTCGTACAATCCATTGAACATCCTCCGCTCTTGCTGGTGCTTTTATAACCTTCCCTGTCAACGTTGGATGATTTGTAGCACTCTTCAGGACATGTTAGCTTCTTACCATAACAAGGTCCTTGTGCAGTGCATGTTTGTGTCGGATTCATCACATCTCCATTTCCGGAAAACCCTGGAATCTCATGAAACCCGGAATTGGATCCGAAAATCCCGCCGAACCCACCATCCCATAGCTGACGACTTGCTTGAGATGAAGACATGAAAATGATTAGGAGAAGAATAGGTAAAATGATAGATTTTGTAGCCATTTTGTTGTGTGTGTGGTTGGATTTGTTGTTGTGAGATTGATGATGATTCGATATATATATAATACAAACTTACAAGATATTTCACCAGTGATTTTTTTTTTGGCTATTTGAAGGAAATGGTACTGAGAAAATTTAGGCAAACTACAACTTTTTTGGAAATGTTTAATTTCATATTTTAGGGAGCTTGATAATTGATAAGAATAGTTTTTTTGCAATAAAAATTTCTTAAATAACTTTGCAAATATATACTTAAAATTATGCATATCATCAGTTTAAGCTTAAACTATAGTTTTTGTTTTATTGATGACGATATATTTAACCATTAAATATCATATAATATCTTATGTTCACTAAACTAAATTTATGATAATTAATTAGTTGGAGTTGGAAGGAGAGAAAGGAAAAATAGTGATCCGTCATGTTCGTTTATCACCTGTACCGCAAGAAATTGTGGTTACGATAGATTGTTATTCGTTATCTGTCGCAGCTATTTGCAGTCAGACGCAATGGTTAGAAATTGCATTTTGCGTCGTAATTTTTTTTATCGTTTAAAACAGCGGTGCGACTAAAAATCTACGATCAACCGCAATTGCAACCGCCGCAAGCACACAAATGAACAATATATGTTGTAGCCGCAGTGTTGATCGCAGCCGCAATCGTTTCTGGCGACTAAACGAACAAAAATATTATTGAGATTTTCTTCTATCGATAATAATGTATCTGAAGATGGATACGATTGATGTTGTATAGTGTGTTCAACCCTACAACAAATCAATCTCTTACAATTACCTTCATCTATGCGAGGAAACAATAGGTTAGACAGAATCCACCGCTATGGAATTTGATTAATGAGGTGACTTGTTCTCCATTGCTACAACGATCTCATTGGACTCTTATGGCCGATTTCATTCAAAGTGTTGTCCTTGCTAGATGCCAACTCAATAGCTCCCTCAAGTATTTCAGTTAAATGTTTAACTAAGTTTTAAACATGTATTTCCACGAACAGGTTCGTTGATTAATCAAACAAATGTTGTTTTCCATTTTGTCAAACAAAAGCACTCTGAATCCAAAGCTTAGAAAAGCCGGATAGGGCCTTAGTTAATGAGGATTGGGTGGACATTTATCCATATTCTAATGGAGTATTTTTAAGCCCTATAAGGATAATATCACTCTCTTTTTCTATACCATCTATCACAATTGTGTCGAGAAGAAGAAGAAAATCAAGATTTATTTATTTCAAATTTCTTTTGTTCTCATCCAGATTATTTCAATCTTCTAAAAGAGTATTGAGTGGATCAAATAAGATTAGCAAATCCAATATTTCTTTAGCGTTATTCGTTTGTCCGTCGTTAGCAGATACGATTATAATTATGATTAACATTGCGACTATGATATATATATTGTTCGTTTGTTTGTCAAGTGTTTTTGAGATGGTTCAGCTAAAGTATTGAACCTCAACTATTTAGTCAATGTGGGTTTCAAGTTGATCTGTTAACTACTCGCAATGGACATTTATATAAGTCGGGTTTTATATCAAATTCAGCAATATCATATTTTCCATTATTTAGTTTTCATATATTTTAAATAAATATTCATACATTATAATTGATTAATTATTTAGTAAATATAAATTAGATACATATATAATTATCTCTTATTTAAAATATATTTTTTAAAAATTTAATATTGATTAAATAAATAAAATATACAATAAAATTGAATTATACAAATAAATTTAAATTATTTATATTTTGGATAGATAATATTATTAAATAGGTAAGAAATTGTAAATATGATAAATATTTAATTTAGACAAACTTTTATTTTATATTTTGTTTGATTAATTTTCCAAAAATTTTAATATTTTATTTTGTATTGTGTTTACCTTTTATATCAAAATATTAAAAATTTACATATAATATATTGTTAAATATTTGTCTAATATCATTTTCATAAATAATCTAATAAATTATGACTTATATAATATTTATTTTAAAATATTCTCATGATACGGATAACATATCTTATAAATTACACGTGAAGTTAAAAAAAATTATTAAAATATTTCTCAATTAATATATTAGGGATGTGCACTAAACTCATAATTAATCTCCCACTTAGCATAATGTTCTAAAAATACATTGACCACCTCCAACATTTTTACTTATTAGTGTTTTCCAAAAATAAATTAAAATCTCTTTAAGTTTAAACATTGTTCAAAAATACTCCCAATCATTATCAAAATTCTTAAATACATTTTGTCTAATCCTTAAATACATAATCATATAAACTTAAACTATCTTTCTCTTTTAATAATTTACGAAATAAATTGATATATAGAAAATAAGTGAAGGCATTAGAAATAAAAGTTGTAAAGTTGTATGCATGTGGTGGCATTTGTGGAAATGCATAAGAATACAAACAATGCACTTAATTCAATTCACATGCTCTTCTCCAATCCAAAACCATATCTTTGGGTCCCCTTTTTCAAAATTTTATTTAATTAATTTCAGTAATAAATTTTAAAAAAGAAAATGAAACCAACAAATCATAACATACCATTTACTATCACAGACTTTGTACAGATTTTCTGACAGCTTTGTACTGTTTCAAAATCATTCAAACCGACAAAATAGTTTCAGCCTATCTTATACTTTAGACATTGAGATTTTTTATTATATAAATTTATATGTTTTGTTTAGAAGAATGTTTTCTAATTTAAAGTTTAAATTTTTTCTATTAGAAAGAGATTTTTAATTATTTTATTATTAAATTTATGATATTTTAAATATTTAAATAATTAGTGATATATTTGGAATAAAAATTTAAAATAATGTTATTTTTATACAATAACGGATGAAAAG
The DNA here is from genome assembly GCA_018901935.1 of Pugionium cornutum. Taxonomy (NCBI): domain Eukaryota; kingdom Viridiplantae; phylum Streptophyta; class Magnoliopsida; order Brassicales; family Brassicaceae; genus Pugionium; species Pugionium cornutum. The sequence continues at coordinate 32,518,193 of CM032160.1, read as the reverse complement.
AGGAAATTAACTCAATATGAAGATAGTTGTTGCCAATGTGATATATATTTATGGGAGGACAAATATATAGTTTAGATTAAAACACATTAGATTTTCAAATAAGTTTCAACAATCAATTGTTAATGTATTTTTGTAGATTTAACAAAGTTTAGAAGTATGAAAATTAATTGTATTATATATTTTAATAAAACTAACTTTTAAGCAAATTTTTATTTTTTGAATGGCTAAATATGTCAAAGTATGACCCATCTCTATTCCTTGAAATCCATTTATCAGGTGAGAATTCAAAGACGTATAATGCATTGTAAAATGTATTGTATTTGCACAACTTTGTAGACCGCTAAGTTACTTCGTCACATCTCTTTCAGATTTCTGCTTTTCTTTCCCATGACACTTCCCTATGCTATAGAATAGAATTGCGGATGATGTCTTTGTTTGTCTAGTTAATAATACGATCTCTTGCCGCTGTTGGAGAAGGAGTTGGGATCTTATCCGCGTAGATTATAAATATTAGGTACGATAAAAGGGTCCTATGAAGAATGTGGTCAGAAATCCATAATAGAATCCGATCATAAAAACCAAATTAATTATTACCAACTAGTGTCTTTGATTGATCCAGTCCTCCCGATAGTTCAGTAGTCGATTCCGCCGAGGAATGCCAATTATTCGTATTGATTCGATGGTTAAGTCGTCAAGGGTAAGAGCGTCAATTTGTCCAACCCATCTATAGCTATGGGGATAAAAGAGAAAACAAATAGGTTAAATCAAGGACACACAAACACATGCATAGATACATAGACAGCCTCATACAATACATACACAACTATGTGTGAATTTGTATAGAGAGAGAGAGAGAGAGAGAGAGATAGACATGTGAATGTATTAATAGAAGGTGGGGTTTTGAGTGTTGATGTCTTCATATTTTGGCAATGAAGCCACATGGTAAAGAAGGAACTCAAGCCTCCTCTCTTTTAGGGTAGGTATGATGCATCCAAATTTAGTTATCTTCCATGTGACTCCATGTGTTTTTTTCTTCCTTCACCCATTTTTCACTTTCTTCTTCTTTTCTAATTGATATTAACATTAACCGATGTTACTTTACACTAATTAATTACCTACGATTTCTTTATTACTTTTGTTATCATTATTACATATTAGTTATATAGCAAACTTGGTTATTGATCATAGTTAGGGTTTTTTTTTTGTTGAAGTTTGTAATCACTAAAGAACAACATGTTTGATCCACATTATAATCTTTTTTGGCTAAAAAGATTTCTTAAAAAAACAATCTCAAGAATCATATCATAATTTCATTTGTTACTAGAGAACTAGCAGAATAATTACCATGATTTTAATTTTTTTTGAAGTATATATATAAGGGTTGTTCGTTTCGTAGCCGCAGGAATCTGCGACTGCGTCATGCGGCCAAACGTTATTCGTTTGACCGCCGCAGATTTCTGCGGTCAAACGCTGTGGTCAAAAATTTTAATCGCTGCGAAATTATAGCGTTTGCGATCAAACAATTGCGATATAACCTGCGACGATCAAACGAATAACAATATTGCAGTGTCTAACCGCAGCGTCTGACCGTAGGTCGCTGCCGCAGACGTTGCGGCAAATAAACAACCAGCGCTATATACTATCATTTGTATCCTATTGCATAATAGCTAGTAAGATTCCCAAACATAATAGCTCATTTATATCCAAAAGTAATAACTTCATAACGTGTGATTGTTTCAAATATCCCACATGAGCTCTATCTATAGTATTAGTCCTTTCAATTCACCTACATCATCATCAAACCATCATTATACACAATTGTGTGATCTCTCTCTCTCTTTCTATTTATCTCTCTCTCTCTCTATTCATCTCTCTCTCTCTATTCATCTCTCTCTCTCTATTTAACTATCTCTCTCTCTGTCTCTGCTATATATATGTAAGTATTTCACTGAAGATTTCCTATGAAGCAACATATGGGGAGACAAATTACAAACAAGAGAAAACGAGTCTCGTCTCTCCAACCAAACAAGAACCATAAGGCGATATTCGCCAGAAGATACGCGAGTCACTTGGTTCCAGCTCTCAAGAAGATCAAAATGAACAACCACTCTTCACAAGGAAACCACAAAACTTCTGAAGAAACAGTGAAACATGAAGTAGACATGGCTCTGGCTTTGTCTGCTCAAGAATTCGCATGGAGCCGATTCTTGCAACAAAAGCTATTATCGTCCCCTCATGAAGATCCTAGTTATTCTTTAGAAAGATCTAACAATAAACAAGATGGTGGAGAAGAAGAAGAAGAAGAGGCAGAAATCCAGAAGAGATTGAAGGAATTGCAAAAGCTTTTGCCAGGTGGAGAAGAGATGAACATGGATGAGATGTTGAGTGAAATTGGTAGCTACATTGTATGTCTTGAATTGCAAATGCTTGTTCTAAAATCTCTTGTTCAAGATAACATTTCATAATTAAATCAAACAAAAAATGAGTTGGATATTTTTATCTTAATTCTCAAAATAATAAACTTATTTTACAATGGGGTTTTTTCTCTTACTTTATATCATCATTTAATTAAAATTTCAACATATATAGGTTTCTTTAAAGCTGAACTTATTCTTTAATTTGTTTATCAAGAAAAGAAAATATATTTTACTGAGATTTTATTTATGTGTTTTATTAATTATGATAAAGAAAACTAAGGACACAATCACAAGGCAAAATCTAGAAATTCAATGTCAATTCAGAAGTTAGATATCTAATTCTCCCAAATTAGAAACTCTTTTATTACTTTGTGCTTTTTTATTAGTTATTTTTATAGTGACAAGATTGATACTTTTAAATACTAGATTTATATCTACCCAAAGCGTGAAAAAAAATATTTACAAAATATATAATATTATTTATTAGTAAATATAAATTAGATATTTATATAATTTTAATTTTTACTTAAAATTATTTTTAATTTTAAATCTTACTTAAAATTATTTTAAATTTTAAATTTTGTATATATAAATTAAAAAAATAAAAATAATTACTTTTACGAATTTAATAGTATTTTTTGTTAGTTTAATAAAATATATCGATTTTCTAAATAAATTAATAAAAATAGCATATATTGTAATTATTTTAATAATTTAAAATTATTTATGTATTTATTTGAAATTTATTGTGTTAATGATACGTCAATATAATATTTTGTTAATAACATATTAAAATGAAATTATTTTTAAAAATATTTTTCAAATAATATATTAGAATGTGGTCAGAATTTATATTTTATGTTTAGACATTTTGATTTGAGGTTGTTGGTTGGGTTGCATCCAAACACAGCATGTGTTACCCAAATCTTTTGTTTTGTCTTTTTTCGTGTTTCATAAAGAAAATTTATTATTTTATTTTAGTTAATATTTATACATAAACCAAAAAAAGTGACAAAATATAATTGTGTTGATGGAAAACTCAACATTGCTATTACCATAAATCCATAATTATTATAATATTTTAGGAATTTCACGTTGACTAACTTTGAGATAATCTTTGCATTTGTATTTCAACTTTTCTTTTGCATTGTGAGTAAATAAATATTTACTGTTACTCATCATCATCATTGTTGTTGATACAGTAGATGAGTTTTTCTGAAATGTTTTTACTTTTTTATGAAATTTCTTTTTCTTGATCTAATGTAAAAAAAAAAGAGTTGAAAAAATTAACATCTTAGAAAATCTAGTAAAATAACTTTTCCATTAACAAAAAAGACAAGACTTAGAAAAAGTGACAAAGGTCCCTATCAAATTACAAAGGGACAGCAAGTGGTAATGAGATTTAGAGTCATCATCCATATCTTTGCACGTGTCTTAAAGTTATTCTTTACTTATCCAAACCCAACTACAATCTCAATTGATTAAATGTTTTAAAGTGAAATTAAATAATATGATTCAAAATCCCTAATATATTATTTGAGAAATTTTTTAACAAAATAATTTTATACTAACGTGTTAATAACAAAAATACTATGTTGACGTGTAAACACCACATGAAGTTTCAGCTTAAATATATAAAAGGGTTTAACTTATTAAAATAATTACAATACATGTCACTGATATTAATTTGGTTAGAGAATAAATATAATTTATTCAACTAACCAAAAAATACTATTATATTTGTAAAAACAATACTTTTTATTTCTTTAAATTTTTATACGTTAATTTATAAATAATTTTAAATAAATATAAATAAATTTAAGTTACTACCGTAATCCCTAATACATTATTTGAGAAATATTTTAACAAAATAACTTTATTCTGTTATTAACAGAAATATCATGCTGACGTGTCATTACTAAAATAAATTTCAAATAAATATATAAATAAATTTAAATTATTAAAATAATTACAAGTATATCATTGTTATTAATTTAGTTATATAATTAATATATTTTTATTAAACTAACAAAAAAATATTATTAAATTCGTAAAAAATAATTATTTTTTTCTTCTCAATTTGTATATACAAAAATTAATGTTAAAAGTAATTTTAAATAAAAGTTAAAATTATATAAATATTTAATTTATATTTACTAGTAAAATATAATTTGCGAATATTTTTCCCCACGCATGGCGTGGGTATAAATCTAGTTGATATGATATTTATGAAACAAATGGAAACGAGATTAAATAAGCTCAGATTAGACCATTTAAAATGGATGTAGCCAAAGTGTGAAAACACTAATGGCAAAAGATTAGTCTCTTCAAAAGACAAAGCTTGAGTAAGTTTAAGAGAACAATGGCTACAATAATGAAAAGAGTTTTGGAAGAGTTATGGCAATACACAAAGTTCTCTTCCCTCTACTGTAATGAGAGCTTAAAAAGAGAGAGAGAGATATGCAACTACACAGTGTAGTGATGTCCTGCGGTATCAATGTCCAAGCCCTTTAGCTTTGCCACTGATTCAACATGTCCCTTAAGTGTGTGAAGCTCCCTAAGCCTGTCACAACACAAGATCAAAGCATTCACCAATTAGAATCAATCAAAATGCAGTTTCCATTTGATATTTGATTTAATACAACTACTTACCTAGCTATCTCTGCCCTTCTCTTGGCTTGCTCGGCGATCTCAGACAGCTCTCTGTAACTTCCTTTCTCTGGGAAGATGTTAACATCTTCCTTTGGCTGTAGACCGTGCAATGTCCTTTGAGCAAGTGCCCATTGAGCTTCTCTTTCTCCAATACCGTAATCTTTCTTGGTTGTGAAAGCGGTCTGTTAACGTAGCAGAAGAAGCAGTTAGCTTTATATTTTACCATCAGTATATAAGAAAAAAGAGGTTTCTACAATGGTAGATACAGAGGTAGTTAGAGTGTATACCCTGTTGTCAAACAAGCTGACCCAAGCCTTTCCACTCAAGATGTATCTAATAGCAAACTTCAAAAGGTCTTGTGGGAAGTATGTTACAATACTGTAAATCCATATCACACCAGCCCATCCCCAACCGATACCCTTCACCTTTGCAAAAGTCCAGTTGGCGTACACTGCAATCAAAGTCGCAACCTAGATTTTGGAGGAAGAGTGAGTGTATTTCCACGGGTTGCTTTTTTCTTTTAGGTGTACTAAATAAAGTTCCTTAAAGTATGTGTCTTTGATGTTCTTACCAGTTGTGCAATGATGAATGCAATCATCAGAAGCGCCCCTGGACGTTCAACGAACGACCAACTCCTTGACCTCGTCACGAAGATAAGCGCTTGACTGATGATACTAACTTGTAGGTAAACAGCACCCATTAGTTCATCGTTATTGTCCCTGATTGACCTCACACCAAATTTGTCCTGCAAATCAAAGGGGGATTAGCTTTTTAAGACTCTGAGAAAAAAGCCTGTCAATATACATATCTATATAGTCCCTGACTGATGACTATTACCGAGAAAAAGTCAGTCTTGTGAGCCGCCCAGAAGAAAACAACACTCATAACGGCTTGGTAGCCTCCCAGCACAATTCCGGTGGCGAAAATTTCTCTGAGTTTCCAGCTATCAGGTGTGGGAGATGGCTTGACTCTGTCCTTTGAGATTGTCATGATGGTACCTAAAAAGATAGCAACACATAATTCCATAAGATATGGCAGATAGAGTAAGCAGATAAAGTATTAGGAGTCTCTACATAGAAAATAAATAGGTCATTTGCTCACCGTCATTAAGGATGGCAATAATCAAAACCATGAACGCCGAGAAGTCAAATTCCCATATCAGAGCAATAAGCATGAAACCAAACTGTAAAAATTACAATGCTATACGTTCAGTGCAAGAAAAAGAGAGAAAAGAAAAATCATGATAACCAAGATATATAATATATATATGTATATATTATATGCAGTGTCTACTTACCACAATACGGATTGTGATTGAGACTGCATAAATCTGACACAAGCAGGAAATATAGTTATTGGTTTCTGGTGCAAGCGAACACAAGTAGTGGGCATATAATAAGATTAAAATTAAGAAAATACGCACCGTATAGTTCTTCATTCTCTGGAAGATAGCTCTGCTAGTGAGCACTGCACTGATGATAACACTCAATCCAGGTTCGGTGAGCACAATATCTGAAGCACCACGAGCAGCATCTGTAGCATCCGCCACAGCAATACCAATGTCAGCTTTTTTCAAAGCAGGAGCATCATTGACACCATCACCAGTCATTCCAACAATGTGCTTCCTCTCTTGCAGCTTTTTCACAATTTCATATTTGTGTTCTACAATAAGAAACATAAGAAGCTTGGATCAATATAACAAAACCTTTCTAATGAACATATGATGAGGTTAAATTGAAAGAAAGTAATAACCTGGAAAGACGCCAGCAAACCCATCAGCCTTCTCAATCAACTCCTCAACAGGAATAGATGCAATGTTCGAGTCCTTGTCAGTACCGAGAAGAGCCGCAGATGGATACATATTGGTTCCCATTCCGAGCCTGCGACCGGTTTCCTTACCAATAGCAAGCTGATCACCTGGCAACATAGTTAGAGCGCAAGTTAAGAAGAAAACATTGAAATAGCCATGGATTTCATGAACAAAAATGATGAATAAGTATAGTTACCAGTGATCATCTTAACATTAACACCAAGATTCAAAGCCCTACGAATGGTTTCGGCACTGTCATGTCTTGGGGGGTCAAAAAGAGGCAACAAGCCAACAAATTCCCATGGTCCACCTGGGCTTTCTTTTGTTTTCTCGGGGACCACCTAAAAGGAATAATAACAGACAGCTGAACATTTGTTTCCATGCAAAAAAATAGCAAAAGAAGACAGAAAATATAAAACAACTGGTAAATAAGTACCTGACGAGCAACTGCCAGTGACCTAAGACCACGCTCAGCGTACTTGTCAATACAAGCGAGTACCTTCTTCCTAAGGTCAGGCCGGGCATTGGCAAGGTCGAGGATCTGTGCGAACAAAACGAATTAGTGGACCAAACAAAGGAAAAAACTAACATATGCAAGGGAAAGTTGAAGATTCATCACCTGCTCGGGAGCACCTTTGCTGACTCTGTGCCAGTTACCATCAGAGTCGATGTAAGTCAAAGCAGTTCTCTTATCCACAGGGTTGAATGGAAGGAAATGAACCTCCCTGATTCCAGCTCGGGCCTACGAAAATGCATGTGAGACACAAGAACTTGTTTTCTCGAATGCTCCCTAAACTACAGAAACAATTCAAACCGAAAAGAGTTCTACCTCCTTTGGATCAGCAAGCATTCCAACCATGGCTGCATCAATAGCATCCTGGTTCTCAACCCTAGAAGCCATAGCTGCAAATAATAGGACTTGATCTTTCTCCACACCCTTGCAGAAAACCTCAACCAAGTTTTTGTCCACACTCAATTTATTGAGGGTTAGTGTCCCTGTTTTGTCACTGCACAGGACATCCATTCCTGCCATTTCTTCTATGGCAGTCATACGTTTGGTGATGGCACCTTGCTGAGACAACCTATGAGACCCGATAGCCATTGTCACGGACAAGACCGTTGGCATAGCAATGGGGATACCACCGATCAACAGGACCAAGAGGTTGTCAATTCCATCTCTGTACTTTCTTTTTTGAATAGGGTACATGACGATAATTTCAATCACTATACCAATAGCAATAGAACAGATACAGAAGTTTCCAATGGATGTAAGAACTTTCTGAAAGTGCCCAACTTGGTTAGTGCTGTCCACAAGGTGAGCAGCTTTACCAAAGAAGGTGTGAACTCCCGTAGCTATAACAACTGCTTCAATTTCTCCTTGTTTACAAGTTGAACCAGAGAAAACTTCTTGACCCGGGTGCTTGGTCACAGGAAGGGATTCTCCGGTTAGAGCAGACTGATCAACCTTTAAAGGATCACCTTCAAGAAGTCGAGCATCGGCTGGGATAATGTCTCCAAGTTTAATGCTAACAATATCACCTGGGACAAGAATAGCAGCTTCTTGTTCACTCCATTTTCCATCCCTAAGCACCTGAAAAAAGAAATATCACAACAGTAAAACAAACAAACATGTTAAGCATTAGAGAAGTTTCAAAACGTAGCTGCATTCTGCAACACATTACCTTGGTTTTAGGAGCAAGACCAGCCATGAGAGCAGCTGCAGCATTTCCAGCATTGTTTTCTTCAATGAAACTGATTGTGGAGTTGATAACAAGCAGACAGATGATACCCACAAAATCTTGCCAATCCGGAGGTCTACCATCACCATTGGCCAGAGCAATTGCCATGATAGCCGCAGCTTCCATGACCCATGAAAGCGGATTCCACATGAACCCCAGAAACTTCAGAATTTTGCTTTCCTATTATTTTTAATGAGAGATCAACCTTGTTAGTTCTCAGAGATTCACAAGATATTTACAAAATGAAAGCTTTCTAATATCAGAAAACAACAATGCTTAGTCAAACTCAAACCTTCTTCTCTTCGAGCTTGTTGGGGCCAAATATCTGAATCCTTTCCTCGCCTTCCTGCGTCGTCAATCCTTCCCTTGTACATTTTAGCTGCTGGAAAACTTCCTCAATCGGAATTTTTTCCTGAGAATCCAAGCGAAATTTATATCAGCAATTTATGATGTAACATCTTCAAACAAAACAAAAAGGGGTAAAAAGATTAAAAAAACTTTATGGTTTCATACAAAACAACTCGAGAGTCGAAATGATCTAACTCGGTGTTTGGGAAGAGTGACAATGAAAGGTTAAAAGAATCTGCAGTGGAGGAGCAGGGACCACCACTACTACTACTAACAATGCACGTGTTACGAACGTGCAACACACGCGCTGCGTGATTCCCTCCATGAAAGGTGGCTACTTTCCGGCGTGAAAGCCAAGGTCCGGTTAAGGGTATATCAGTCAAAATTTTCAGAGAAACAGAAGAAAAAAAACTGATTTTTACACTCCAAGAGAAAGCTATATGACAAACAAGTAAAAAAAAACGTACTACGGAAAGGTACATCAAATTCTAACTCCAAACAACAACATATTTATATATATATTGGTTTATAGTTAAAACTCTTTGTATTTTTATGGTTGGACGATAGAATATTAAGAACTGCTTTAACAGCAAAAACTTTACCTTAGAAAGAGATTTTAGTCTTTAGAAAATGTAGAGAAAATAAAAAGTAGACTATTTCACAAGCAAAATCAACTTTTTGTGTGTTTTTAATTATTTGTAAAAGGCATTATTGTGACGTAGCTTCGCTCCACCACTAAAAGACGCTCTATTTTCTTATCTTTTTTTTTCCAGTGTTTCACATGTGTAGTTTGCGTAGATCTACTTTTTCTGATGAACAGTAATCCGAACTGTTTTTTTTTGTTAATACCGCAAAGCTATAAAGAGTTTTTTGTTATTTTACCCTAATTTAGAGTCGGAATTAAGTCTTTCCTTTCAATGAAAAGCCTCAGTGTTTCTTTAACAAATTTATTAATTTTCACGGGATAAACTTATTGAATCAGGTTCTGTATCGGATCCAGAAAAAGAGCGATTAAAAATCATCGGAAAATAAGGAAAAAAAATCATTCCAAAAATCTGAGATTTTTAGGGGTTGAAGATTCAGTATCCGATCCCAGAATCATCGGAAAATAAAATCACTGAAAGTGAGATTTTTACCAAAACAATCATGCAAAAGGTAACGAAACAGATCTATTCTCATTAACGCAAATCATCGAACACTTTGTGTGCATGATAAACAAAAAAAACAAAACATCAATCAAATTAATTAAGTGAGAAGATAGAAATCAAATAATACCAGATCAACAGTCTCGTTCTTGATATCCTCGAGACCTGACATCTCGCTTCACCCTCTCTACTTCTTCGCAAAGAACTCCAAAACGGCTTCTCTCTCTGTCGTTTAAACACTCGATCACACACACACACACACCAGAGAGAGAAATGTAGGTGAAAGCGAGCTTGTGCTTCTGTTGCAAAGAAGAAACGTCTCTACTTTTTAAACGACTTAAAACGACGAACTTTGTCACCGTTTAGGCTTCATATATGGGTCCCATACCAGACTCTATTTACCCTTTTAATTTTTTATTTTATTTAGTCTCCTCTTTCCACCGTTGATTATGATTTGGTGTTTTATCAATGGTTGTTGATTTTTTATAGTCACTTGGAAAACGTATTTGACTTTAGATCTCTTGTTTATAATTATAATCAGATATTATACTGTGTTTTCGTGATTAAATATCATTTTTAAATTTGTTTACTTGTTTTGATTTTGGAGTCCAATGAAAAAGTAATTATATTCTTTTCTATACAGAGAAATCTCAGAATTAATAGACAAGAAAAAAAGAGTTATAATTTGTTTTCTTAATTGCAATGTATATATTCACAATTGCATATTGTGTTATCATAAAAATAAGATCTTATCGAATAATATTCTTAATATATTATTTGATAAATATTTTTTAAAAAATAATTTTATTTTGACGTGTTATTAATCGAAATGTTATGATACCGTGTCATCACTACATTGAATTTTAAATAAATATATAAATATGCTAAAATTATTAGAATAATTAAAATATATGTCACTTTTATTAATTTAGTTAGCAAATTCATATATTCTATTAAACTAACCAAAAAATATTATTAAAATCATTAAAAAATAATTATTTTTCTTTCTTTACTTTACATATACATAAATTAATATTAAAAATAATTTTAAATTAAAATTAAAATTATATAACTATTTAATTTATATTTACTAATAAATAATATTATATAATTTATAAATATTTTTCCCACGCATGGCATGAGTATAAATCTAGTTGTATTTATTATATATGAATGTATATTAAGCATAATCTCAAGTGCTTAAACTAATATATTTTGTGAATAGAAAATTGATTAATTAATAAGACCAAATCTCTATACTAATAATAATATAAATGTTGAATAATGCTTAGACTTGGGTTTTGGTTTCGAAAGAATAATGCAAAACTAATTTCGACTAGTTTATCTATATAAGTTAGAGTTTCATCCACGAATATCTCATTATTAAAAATAATAATAATAATAAAAAGGAGAAGAAAGAATGAAAATAAATTCAATAAAAATCTTGAGATGTTCTAATAACATTGGTTCAATTTCTTTTTTATGATTTAAAATTTAAGCAAACATTTATAACAAATATCAATATTATATTATAATCAAAATTGAGTATACTTAGGAAAATAGAATTTCTAATAAATGTATATATGTATGTGATATGTATAACTTATGTCAAAAGTGTTAATATTAAACTTTTTAAAAGAAAATTAATCTAATTCAAAAATCCGTGTAATATTTTTAATGATTATTTTTAAAATAATGTTTGATAAGCCGTTGAAAAAGAAAAAAAAATCAAATTTGGTGGCTCAAAAAAATACAATGAAAATTTTCAAATATTTTTTTAATTTTTATTCCAAATAAAACAGTAATCATTTAAATTTCAAAAAATATCACAAATTTAATACTAAAATAATTAAAAAAATTTTGCTAATAAAAAAATTTTAACCCTAAATAAAGTAATCCAAACATTATATTTTAATTTTTTATATAGTTTATTTGAAATAAATCATTATTTTTACATAATAATTTATGCTATTTTAGAAATTTTATTTTTAATATGTTAAATTTCAAAAATAAACTTAAAAAAGTGTTATTTTATGATATTACTCTTTTCTCCAAATCTACTTCTAATTCACCGGTTTTCATTAGATTTTATATTTTTATAATTGAAACAGATTGTATTTTTATATAAGTGTCATTTATTTATTAGTACTGAAAAAATCCAAACATTTAGACACAATTTAGTTAAATTTGTCCCCACTTCATTTCGATATTTAGATACAAAGATGATTTGATAATAAACTACACATGCTTGTTGGATTTGACCATTTGCTTTTCTTCTTTTTTCATGATACTAGACTACTAAATTTTTTTGTCTAAAGAATGTTATGTTTCAAATATATTTAAATCAAACTGTGAATTGGTATTCCTAAATTTAAAATATCATAATTATGGCTTTAAAAGATGGTAATGAAGCAATGGCTCTTCTAAAGTGCCTCATGGCAAGGTCAGCAATTGCTGGAACAATTCACATGTTGTGAATATTATTATTGTTTCATGTTTATTTATCCAATCAAGATCGATAAATAGGCATTGACTTTTGATCGTGATGGGTCCTCCAATAATGCACCTCATTTTATATTTTCATCAATTCATTTTTTTCTATAAAAAAACATCAGTTTTGTGAAAATTTGAAATGGTCTTGTCAACTTCTGGCTATCGATTTTTACTCTTCCAAAAGTTGTCTTATATGTATTTGAGAAAAATGTGTAATGGCTTTTTCTATAATCAACACCACATTTGAAAACTTGTTGACATTGTATTGGAGGTGGGTTTCGCCTTCGCCCTCTCCAAAATCGGAGTTCGGTGTAAAAGGAATTAGTCTAATAATCCAATGGCCCGATAACAAGAGTTGTTGCACTATTTTTGAAAAGTCGCAAAGAAGTTTGTTGAAATGTGCGATCTCACCAACTTTCGAATACGACGACAAACTTTTCAAAAAAAAACATCTAAAAGCATTAATGAAGCGTAATGATGAAGATTGAACAGTTGGTGAACTGAGAGTATAAAAGGAGAACGTTGGCGTCATAAACAAGACACACAAAATTTACTAGTTTGGAAGATTTTTGCATTAGATAATTCATCATTGTTTATATTGCCAAACTGATTAATAAAATTCATTTTATCATATTTTTCCATCTCTAAATTTTCGATATTAAACATTAAGTTTGCTAGAGTTAGGATCAAGGAATACAACACATCAATGTTGCCTTTTTTTTTTCTTAACTCCCACTTTGGTTTAGTTACTTGTCAATGTCAATTGGCTCCTTTTCAAGAGATTTAAAGCCAATGAGAAGTTTTGAGTTAAACATGAGCTTGAGAGACATTATAACATCATTTGAAGAGATTTGGGTTGAACCAAATTTAAATGAACCAAAAGACAGAGTACCAGAGGGGACAAAACCGTGTTGGTTAAAAGATCAATGTCATACCTGAAGAAAAATATTCATAAATTATATAAGATTGTTATTAGTAAATATAAAAAATATATTTATATAATTTTAATTTTTATTTAAAAATATTTTTAAAATTAATTTTTATATATGTAAATTAAGGAAATAAAAATAATTGTTTTATAAATATAATAGTACTTTTTGGTTAGTTTAATAAAATATATTAATTTTCTAACTAAATTAATACCAATAATATATATTGTAATTATTCTATTAAATTAATTATATTTATATATTTATTTAAAACTTAATATGGTGATGATACGTTATCATGATATTTCTGTTAATAACACGTTAGATTAAAATGTTTTTCAAATAATATATTAAAGATGATATTCATTATAGTGTGGTTATTTTATTAAAATATTTTTTAAATAATATATTAGGGATGATATTTTAAAATATTAGTTTGCATAAGCTGGTTAGTGTATGTCAAATAGACGTCAGCAATTATGTGTGTTTATAAATTCTATAATAAATAAATAAAATACTATTTAAATTCAACACCATAGTTTGTTAATTAAATATTTCTTTAGATTAAGAACAAAAAGAATAACAAATCCATGAACACTAAGTCCAAAGAAAGTCGCACTCAAATACAAATTGCGACATATCACACATCACAATTAGACACAGACCACTTTAGAACACAGTCCTAAACGGATAAGAACTCATAATTTTATGAGGTTAGGGTTCTTGATTTCGATTTCTAGTTTCGAATATCTTTGAATTTTTTCAATTATTTAGAGATTGTAAATAATGACAAAAAAATAATCAAAATTGTGATTTTTCTGTTGCAACTGGTTTTAGATATTTTAGAGATTCACATGTAATTCCTTTGTCTCTGTAGCTATTATAATTTTTGGATGTACCTATTAAGCTTGTTAGAAGAAACAACCGAAATTATTTAAAATATAACTTATGATTGACCCAAATTTTTTAAAAAAAAATTCACCAAAATTTACATTATTTTTGGTTAGAGTAATACCCTAAAATAGCATTTTTAAAGTTTTTCTTCCAAATCTAACATCATAAAATTAAATTCCCAAAAATAGCACAAATACTTATGTGAAAATACTTATTTATTCTAAATAAATTATACATAAACTTAAAGTATTGTATTTGGGTTCATTATTTCTAATTTAGGGTTTAATTTTTTATATTAAAATATAGTTTTAATGCATTTTAATATTAAATTTGTGTTATTATTAGAAATTTAAACTAATGATGCTATTTTTGGAACAAAAACTTAGAAAGATGTTATTTTAGACATTTGCCCTTTTGGTTATTTCATCAATTGTGACATTTTGTAATCTTCTTCAACGTAATTTCTTTAACTTATTGATAATAAACATCATCTAGCCACTAAATGACGGTGAATAGTGATTTAAACTTTGTTTTGGATGCTTTTTAAGAAAAATTTGAGCAATTTTATCCATGTTCGAATACGTTTTAGACGCTAGTCAGACGGTTGAGATTAACCTAATGCCTAATGAAAAAATTGGAAATTATTTGGCGATTATACGAAATCTAGTTTTTAGTCTATTTATTATCTTATATATTACAACTTTATGTTTATGATTGCATAAAACACATTAAAACTAATTTTAAATCTAATATGTTATAATTTCTATTTACAATATCAACATAAATTAAATTAAAGTTTGATCAGAATTTTTTTTAAAAAAAATTAAACTACTGTCTAAGACGGTTATACATCCGTTTAAACAGGTTATACGAATATATAATTTGTTTGACCAATTTAAACGAAATTAGAAAGATTGACTAATTTGAACAAAATTACCAATTTTTTTAAATCTAAATTTCTATAGATCTCAAAAAATTAGTTGGAATTTTGCCTTGAAATTCTCTAGATTAAAAAAAAGAAAGAATCTAAGCCAATTTGGCAGTTTTCCTTGTATCCAAAGCATTCTGTAACTTGTACGGCCTCATACGCCTCCGTCAATTTCGAGATAACCAAAAGTTAGTTGATTTTTTTCTTTTTTGTTGTTTTACTTTTATTTTTCTTTTTTTTTGTTAATGGGTATTCAAAAACAATAAAAAAATATTTATGAATTCTTCAAACAGTCATTAAAAAATCCATATTCGCATTAAAAATATTTTTCCTACTATGTATGTATATTCCTGGTCTCATATGCATCAATCATCAATATATAATATATTACTTGAGAAATATTTTTAAAAAATAATATGATGTGTTATTAATAGAAATGTCATGCTAACGTGTAATCATCACAATGAATTTCATGTAAATATATAAATATATTTAAGTTATTATAATAATTACAATATATTTAATTTGGTTAGAAAATCAATATATTTTATTAAACTAACCAAAAAATACATTTAAATTTGTAAAAAATAATTATTTTCTTTTTTTTAATTTATCTATATAAAAATTAATATTAAAAATATAAATAAAAGTTAAAATTACATAAATATATAATTTATATTTACTAATAAATAATATTATATAATTTATGAATATTTTTCCTATGTATAGCGTATATATAAATCTAGTAGCTTGCTTATAATAAAATACAAATCTCAAGATACTATATATAGTTTTGTTTTTTGCAAAACTAGAATCAAAATTTTCTTTTCAATATTATCACAAAATTAAAGTTAAATTTTAAGTCCTAAAAATTAAACATTAAACCTTAAATTTTAAGAACTAAAGTCTATTAATATTTAAATTATAACCTGAAATCATTTTTACCGTTTATGGTATTTTTGAAAAACTAATGATGGTATTTTGGAAAATAAATTTTTGTGATATTTTAAAATATTTTTCTATAATAAAAAGCAATATTTCTAAGTTAATAAGTAATTGAATTCAAATACATTTTCAGAAATTAATCTTTCTGTTGTTCCTGCGATCCTTTATAAGGAATGCAAGAATATCTTATGTAATTTTCTAGGAAAATATATAATTTGTCTCTAGTCAGATTTAATTCAAAAATAGAATATATGTGTTTATAGAAATAAAAGATTTTACAAAAAGATCAATAATCTAAGATTGCATCCCAGCCAAAAAAACAATTAAAATCCAAAATTAACATACAAGTGTGCGTCAAAGAAATAGTTTTCTATATATATACAATTTGTTTCCTAATTTAGATGAAATTTATAAAAAAAACAATCGGTATGTATAAGTTGAATTTAGAAAGTAGCATAATAATATACTAATATGGCACAAAATATTTAAAACAATTATGGTTAATACAACAATATTTATTTATTTTATGAAATTTCAATCAAAAAGAAAATAAATGTTTGAAGCTATTATACAGATACAAGAAGAAAATGAATCTTTATGATAACAAAGAATGAATCCACAAAGTTCAATATTCCAATCAATTTCTAAGGAATGAATCATTTTTATTGCATGTGAGATTTGATATTACAATAATATATTTAATGAAAGCTACATTTAAGATATATGATTTAATTTACTATTATTGTACCAAATTTTTGTTTTCTAAATGGAGATATTTACCAAAATACTATGTCAAATAGAATATTCTTTCATTTTTATGCATCCATATCATCAATATTTCAATTTTGAGTCGGATAGTGAATTTCAGTAATAGATTGGTTTTGCCTAATCTTTGTGACAATATAAATATATGACTAATATATTAAAATAACATATTTTTAAATTTATATTCTAAATTTACCATATTAAAATAATATTTTTAAATAACATAAATGAATAATATGAAAATAATTATTTATTTTAAATAAATTATAAATAAAATTAAAATATTATGTTTAAGTTTCTTTTTTTTCAGTTTAAGCTGTAAATATTTTTTATTAGAAAGATATTTTTAATTATTTACTATTAAATTTGTGGTAATTTTGAAAATTAAAATTAATAGTATTATATTTAGAAAAAAATATTAAAATAAATATTTTATACAACTCTAAAAATAATATCTTAAAATACCATTTTTCAAGATTATTTTTTAAATTTAACACATTAAAAATAAAAATTATAAAATAATACAAATTATTATGTAAAAATAATTATTTACCTCAAATAAAATATATATAATTAAAATATAATATTTGGATTCAGTTTAAAATATAATATAATTAAATTTCTTTTATTAAGATAAAATTTTTAATTATTTTATTATTAAATATATGATATTTTATAAATTTAAATAAGTAATATTATATTTGAAACAAAATTTTAAAAATAATATTATTTTAGGGCAATTGACTAAAATAGCACCATTTCAAATTTTTGTTCCAAATATAGCACTAGTCATTTAAATTTCCAAAAATAGCACAAATTTAATACTAAAATAATTGAAACTTATTCTTAATGAAAAAATTTAAACCCTAAATTGGAAAAAGTGAATCTAAACATTATGTTTTAATTTTATATATATTTTATTTAAGGTAAATAATTATTTTTACATAATAATTTATGCTATTTTGGGAATTTTAGTTTTAGTGTGCTAAATTTGGAAGGTAAACTTAAAATGATGCTATTTTAGAGTATTATTCATTATTTTATTCAATTGGTATTACCCTAAATATATTTTACATAAAAACATACATAATTTACAAAAACATGTAAAAAATCTATCAATTTTCTCCAATTAATGGTTTCTTAAAGTACGTCACTACAACCTATGTACCGTTAGAGAATCTAACGACCGTTAACATTATATAACGAAACAAGTGTCAATTGACATTGATTGTCGTGCTTCGTTTTAAATGCTATAGAGAGTATAGAGTGGGGACTTTACCTGTGAAATCTAACGGTACCGTTAATAAACGTTACGAAGAAGAAGAATCTGATAACTAAATAACTAAGCTTTTTAAGGATCTGACATTTACGTAGGTGACAGACAGACTTAACCAATCATAAACTACCACGTGTACGTACCAATTACTAAAAAGATCACAGACTTTAGAAAAAAAGGTATGTGAATCCGTGGGTTACTACAACTACTGTGATTTTAGAAGATAACAAATCTAAGTCTAATGAATCTCGTGATGTGTGAATCCACTTGAACCAAACCTTTTTTTTTGGCACCAGCCAAACTTTTTTTAAATCCGTAATATATTAATTTAATATCATTTTAATAAAATAATTTTATATTGATATGTGATTTATAAATATATTATTATGATATGTCATATTATTAAAATATATTAAGATAAATATTACATAATATATAATTTATAATTTAATATAATATTTATGAAAAGTACTATTAGACATTATATCATATATAAATTTTTAATATTTCGATATATAATGCATTTTATTATAAAATGCAAATACAATATAAAACAAAAAGTTTATTTTAATTGAATATTTATCACATATACAATTTTATCCAAGATATATACAATTTAAATATATTTGTATAATTCGATTTTATTATTTATTTCATCTTCGTAATCAATATTAAAAGATTTTAAAAAAATATTTTAAATATGAAATAAATTATATATATATGATTTCTATTACAAAATAAATAATTAATTAATATTTGTGAATATTATTTCCTACGTAGTGCATGGGTCAAAATCTAATTTGTAGTAATCGGCAAAAAAATGGAAAATTGATTAAATATTGAATAGTTAAAACTAAGTAAATTATTGGTGATGTTTATGTGTGTAATCAAACTGTGAAGCATCTTTTTATAGTTAACCTTCTACGGTCATGTTCGAACAAAATCTCAGTCATGAAAATAGTTACAATGTTTTAAAAGAAAAATCATGGTTTTTTTATGGAAATAGGTGAACGTTCGGTTATTCGGTTCAGCTTGATTCCGATTTTTCAGGTTTCAGTTTTTTTGAGTTAAAAAAAATGAATCTCATTTGGATTTAAATTATATTGGATTTTGGTTTAGTTGGATTTGAATTTTTTAGATTTCAAATTATTTTTTGATTTAATGTGATTTTGAACAAACAAAATAATTTTTTATTTAATTAATACTATAGATTTTAATAGAGAATAGTATTCTAAAATAGTATTTTTTAAGTTTTTGTTCTAAATTTAACGATCTAAATTTTAAATTTCAAAAATAAATTATTTTCTAAAAATACATATTGATATAGATAAATTAAAAATATAATTAATTTATTATATTTGGATTTTTTCTAATTTATGATTATACAATATATATATAATATATGTCGGTGGAAATAGTTCTGTCCAGCGGGTCGGACCTGCCCCGCATGATCCGCCTTGCAGTGGATTGAAGATTTTTTTTCATAAACTTTTTTTATCCGCAAAATCTGCGAGTTATTTTTTTAAAACCCACACCCCGTCCTATATTAATCTAGCGGGTTTGCAGGTGACATCCAACCTGTTTCGTTTTCTAAATTTTTTAAAGATATTTAATTAAAATAAATCCAAATAATAATAAATCTAACATTAATATATCAAACATATCAAAATTTAATTTTTAAAATATCAAATTACACAAATTTTGAACATCAATTTTAAAATTAAATTGGTTTAGGATTAAATTGGTTTATAATTAAATTGGTTTACGATTAAATTAGTTTAAATTTTGGTTAATTGATTTTGATCCAAAATTTACAGGTATTCGTTAACCCGCAAAATAATAAAACGAAACTCACATCCGCCCTGATATATCAAAACTTCGATCCGCACCCATCCCGATATATCAAAACTTCGATTTGCATCCATCCCGTATATAAAATTTTTTTTTCAATCCGTATCCGTTCTTCAGTAAATCAAACGGAACGGAACCCGTAAATAATGAACCATAATGACGCATGCCTAGGGTGGCCAAGCAGTGAAAGATGAGGCAAAATAGAACTAAGTCTAATTTTTTTTTAATAACAGAACTAAGTCTAGATTGAAGATGGGTCATTGAGATGAAAAGCATAAACTAAATAGAAAAATATTATAAAAGTATAAGCTATTTTGTCCCATCTTTTGGCTTCATGAAAGAGACCAAATAACACATACCCTTAATTTTAACATATAAAATTAATTGTGGAACAATAATAGGATGACATGTGCATCAATATGTCTATGTATTTATGTACATCATCATATTAATAAAGCAAAGTATTTCGTGAGAGATCATTATTTAACTGTAAAGTATGGATGATTATCCTTTCTTAATATTTTAATAACAATTGATACTTATCCGTACTAATGGTATCATATTTTTTTAACAACAGATTTACCATATAAATATTGATTTTGCCGTCTCATGTAAATATATTTATTTCTAATATATTAATTGATAAATATTTTTATAAAAAAACTTTTATTTAACATATTATTTACATGAATAATCTGATAGTAGATGATTTTTAATATATTAATTAAAAAATATTTTAAAACTAATATTAGTTTAATGTGTTATTTAAAATAGTAATATGATAATGTGCTATTAGTTTAAAATTCTTTAAATAAATATATACAAAAAAATATTTTTATAAAAAACTTTTATTTAACTTACTATTTACATAAGTTATATGATAATGTATCATTTCTAATATATTAATTAAAAATATTTTAAACTAATTTTAATTTAATATGTTATTTAAAATAGTAATATGATAATGTGTTATCAATTAAATTTTTTTAAAATAAATATATAAATGAATTTAAATTAATAAAATAATTATAATATATGTCATTGTTATTAATTTGAACCAAAAATAATCATTCATTTTCAAACTATCAATATCTTTTTTATTAAATAATAACTTATAACACATTATCGTAAAATCTCTACTTGATATTCTTTTTGAACTAAAGTGGAATTTAATTTATGTTGAATTATTTATATTTGGGTCCTAATATTTTTATACGAATATATAACATCATCATATAAAATAAGGTGAAATCGAACTCTACATCTCTATAATAAACGTAAAAATGGTGCAATCACCAGGCCATTTACTCATCCTTGTTGAATTCATTTAAAAGGCGAGAATTTCAACTTCAACTTTGAGATAAGATATATTTTAATTTTGAACTTATCTAAATTAACTATATATATAAAATCGATGACTCTACTTTCAAAAATCTATGGTAGATTCTAATTACAAAACATATTCAATTTACACTGAACCTTTATGATAAATTATTTCATCGTAAATTTAAGAAAGAATTAACAATGAATATTGCAGTGACATGTTTAAGACTACGATTACAGTCACAAAATAGTCTTATAGGTAAAACAATTAATTTAAAGGTAAAATAAAATTAATCTTAGGAGAAATTAGCAAAAAAATAAGATTTTTTCTATCTTTGTAGATATAAATATTTTGGTAGTTAGTCTAATATACTGACAAATTTACCCTTAATTTGAGGAACTATATTTCACTAATCACTACCATTTCTTTTACTTGTCACAAATTTTTCTTAGATGAGTTCCTGTTAACAAAAACAAATTAACGTGATATTAACAAGTTCAATTGTTTAAAATAACACTTTTTAAAAAAAATTTCAAAATAGAGCATTGATCATTGAAATTTTCAAAAAATAATATAATTTTAATAGTAAAATAATTAAAAATCTCTTTATGATTAAAATAATTTAAACCGAAAAAATGAATCCAAACATTATATTTTAATTTTATATATTATTTATTTGAGATATATAGACACACTATCATGTCTTCACAATTCCATAAATCGTTATCTTTTGAATAAATCGCGATCAATTGAAATTAACTATATTTACCATATAACCCGAAAACCGACCCATTGAGTAATTGCGGTTGGCGAGATTACTCCTTTTAACCAATCGAGTAAACACAATTGTGAAAATTTGGGTTATGTGAATTATGTGGTAGACGCAATTAACTTCAATTGATCGCGATTTATCCAAAAAATAGCGATTTGGAGAATTGTGAATACATGTCAATAGTTCATATAAAATTAAGGTGTGCATTGTTAGTTCATGTAGTATAATAGAGAAATCCAAAGTTCATGTGGAAAAACCATGGACAACCATAGTTTGTGTAGTAAAATAGTGTCGTCCCTTATTTTGACATAATAATTTATGATATTTTAAAATTTTTATTTTTAATATATTATATTTAAAAAATAAAATGTGATTTTAGGGTATTTTTCTTTTAACAAAACCCATAACACTTCCATATCGTTCAAATCCATTTTCAGTTGAAATGTTTTTGTTTTGTTAGAGAAGATATTAAGTGGCTTGGATTGAAAAGACTTTGAAAATCCTAATTTATTATCTCGAAAATATTTGAAAAAAAATTGTGGTTGTCCTAGGTTACCTAAAATAATTAATAACATAGGCCAAAAGACAGAAAATGTAATTGTACTAACAAACAAACACTTTCTAAGAATAAATGAAAATATACAAAACTTTGAATAAATATAGCAAACTTTTCTTCACTGAAATTAATATATTAGTCATAGTTTTTCAGGTTAAATTTTCCATATATAAACATGTGATCATGTGATATTCAACATGGAAATAATTTGGATGATAAAATTAAAAAGTTAAAAACCTAACATGCTTTCATTTTATGTACATATGCATGTGTGTGTATCCATAGAAGCAGTAGACATACATTTAAAGGGGCAGCTATAATTGAAATACAGATTGGCACTCAATTTCAATAGACCTAAGTTTATTCTTCTTATAATATATATTTATATTGTTCTTGAATTTATTAGGTGCCACTGGCCATTCTTGTGCATTTGCTTAGGTACCCACCACTTTCTCGTATATCATTATGATCATTTATATATATGGGAAATATTGAAAAAAACTACTCTTTTTGAATTACTATCTCACTAAACTTGGCCAAATTATAAAGCTTAATAACAACTTACATATATATAGGAATATTGATAGATACCCTAATTTTTTTTATATAACAAACTTTATAGAAATTTGAAAATAGCTTTTTTATAATGCAAACCAACCAAAACTACCATCGTTACGTTATCTAAAAAATTAAAATTCAAAATCGTAGCTTATTCAAAAATAGTAAATTTAAAATTAAAATATTTAAATTCTTAGTATATGAACTTATTATTAATCAAGAATATCTAGTTTAAATTAGCTATTATTCTAAAGAGCAATAGTCGAAAATATCATTTTTAAAGTTTTTATTCTAAATCTAACCCATTAAAATTAAAATTTAAAAAATAACATAAATTATTATGTAAAAATATTAATTTATTCTAAAAATAGAAACAAGTAAACTTAAAATATTGTATTTAAGTTCTTTTTTCAATTTAGAATTTAATTCTTTTCTATTAAGAATAAATTTTTAATATATTTTAATTTTAAATTTATGTTATTATTAAAAATTTAAACTATTGATATTATTTTAGAAAAAAATAAAATGATGTTAGTTTATACAATTGCCCCTAAATAAAAAATCTAAAGATTTTTTTTTACATGTTTTTAAGTTGAGTACGCCTTTTTATTTTCTTTTGAAGAGGTTCATTGAATTAAGAAGATAGAGATGTTTCTGAATTTGCATTTGCTTAAAACGAACAATAGTTTCTAATATCTGTCTTAACGTCTCTTTATTCCTAATCTTTTGAGCATTGTTTTAGAGTATATATTAAAGAAATAAAAGACTAAATGATAATCTTGGAATCACTTCACTATCACACAATTAGTTAATCAAATTTAAATAACGAAATATTTATACTTATAATTTAGTCGGTATTCTTTTTAAAAATGAAAGAAAAGTTAGAGTTTGTGGGCACCGGATTTAATCCCAAAATCCTAATCCGGTGACCAGACCAAAATGGAACAAAAAGAAGTTAAACCAGTTATTTTAATTATGTAACGTTAAAGAGAATTAATTAATTTGTAACATATAATAAATAATTAAAAATTAATTATGTTGTAACCGCTAAATTTGCAATTAATTCTATATCCAAAATTAATTAAGGATTATAGTATAAAAGGAGCACAATCCTTTTGTCATTGAAAGATATTTATAAATAAAAATAACTATTTACAGAATATTCAGAAAATTTATGTTAGAATTAATAAAATGCAAATTCAGAAAAACTATTGATGCATGCTGATTTGAGAGCATTGAAGTATCGATTTATTTTCATCTTTACTTACTTAAATAGTAAATCTGAATTCATATTTTTTTATTTAATTATTTGTAAAGTTAGCTTATTTAAACTATTTAATTATTTATTTTGTTTCTTCGATTTATTCCAATTTAACACAAATATTGATTTATTTGCAACTTTTAATTTTTTTAGTGTGAATTTATAATTTCTAGTTTTTTTCATTAAAAGGAGTTAGATTTTTTTTTAAAATCTAAACATTGATTATTTTTAAATATATAAACATTACTCATGCTGCCATACTTTTCAAGGTCGAAAGTTACATTCTATTGTTTTCAGTATATATATTTGGAAAACCCCTATGACGAAAATATATGTTCAGTCCAAAAATGTTTAAATGCTACGAAACATCAAAAACATAGAACGAAAATGAAAATGATCTAATAAAATACTTTCAAAGAAATAAAAGAAATTCTTCTTCAATTCAAGTCCTTATAACAACAAAAAAAATTTAAAAATTAGAACAGCCCAATTTTTTTTGTAATATAAAACGGCCCTTTTTTTTTTGCTTGCAGCCCTATTAAATTCAGGACCGGCTCTGGTTGTCTCTGTCAATTTCATCAACTCTTTCCACATTTAAATTTGGACAAATAATCTGAATCGAATGAACCAAACCGAAAACATATTTTGGTTTGTATTTGATTATATATAATTAATCAAATGGATATTATTTTAAGAAATCATTGTTATTAGTTACTAACCGAATCGAACCAAAACCAAAATAATATTTGAAAAACCCATTTATTTTCGGTTATTTTGATTATCTGAAAATATTTTAGATATTTCAGATATTTCGGTTATTTTTGGTTATTTTTGGTTATTTTTTTATTATTTTTTGGTTATTTTTGGTTATTTTTGATTATTTTTAGTTTTGGTTATTCAGGTTATTTTCGGTTATTCTGTTGACCAGATTATTTTTAGTTATTTTTCAGTTATTTTCGTCTTTAAATTTAATAACCGAACTGATCGAAATTGAGGTATACCCAAACCAAAATCGAATCAAAATAGAAATAACAAATGGATTTTATTTCTTTCAACCGAAAAAAACTAAAACCAAAAATAATAAGAAAAGTTCGGTATTTAAATGGGTAAAACACAAAAATTTAATATTTTAATAAACATGATCATCTACATTTATAAAAAGTGTTATTTTATTTATTTTGCAGAAATTTATGTTATTTTATTTATTTATTTTATTTATGTTAGTAAACCATTTAATGAAACGGTTGTTGCCAACTTTGTCTTTAGGTGACATTCTTAGGACGGTGAAGACCCAAAGCTAAAGATAATGGAATAATATTTGTATTTTAATCTTATAAGAAGTTATTAGGTTATAATTTATAATATATATAGCATATTGAGAATTTTGATTGTAACAAAAGATGTATGCTTTAGTGCTCACTTTCACACTTTCGGAATTGCTGAATTATTGGCGATTTTATTGTTTTTCTTTTCTTTTTCTTTAACATTAATTATAATATTTTAATTTTCTTTGTTCATGATGAAAGTTTCACTAATTGCATATATATTCTTTCAAAAGTTTATGTGAGAAGAATAATCATACCATTGTTTTGTCCATTAGCTCCAACTTTCAATGGTACTCTTTCTTCTTATCCTTTCTTTCCGCACCTCAACTCCTTTTTTTCTCCTATCCCATTCCCATAACTCGAAATAAAAAAATATCATGATTAAACTACAATATTAGATTTAAAAACAATTATAATTTAAAATTTTATAACCCATGAAATCATAAAAACAGTTCTCTAAAATAATATTTTTTATAATTTTTATTTCAAATATTGTATCATTAGTTTAAATTTTTAATAATAATACTAATTTGATATTAAAATATTTTAAAATATCCTTTTTAATAAATAAAAAATATAAATTCTAAATTAGAAAAAATAAAATTACACATAATTTTTTTTATTTTTAGTTGTAATTTTTTAGGATAAATAACTATTTTCACATAATAATTTATATTAATTTAAATTTTTTTAATTTTGTTATGTTATATTTAAAACAAAAAGTTAAAAATATACTATTAAAATATTTATTTACATCAAGAAATAGAAAATAAAATTAGATTATTCATGAAAATAAATATTAAAAATGTATCATTTAACCGTCATTTAACCGTCATCTACCTTTTAAATTGTTTTAGAAAGACTGGAAAGTCACGGACGCTTTGGCTTCATCTTCGATTTTATCCCATGTTGATTAGAAACTATTTAATGTATATATTTTTTTTTACGATAATTTATAAATAATGATATTTTGTCATAATAAAAGTTTTGTTTGGCAAAAATAATTGTTTTAAAAAGACCGGCATGACAATAACAAATGATTAAAATAAACATCATGACTAGACTTTTCCAATTGAATTATGAAATTTTGTTCTAAGCTTTTTTACTCTGTTTTTGACTTCTCTTATTTTCAATCTTTATTTTACAATTGGAAAAAATCAGCCCTGAAAATATAAAATTGAAACTATCCATCGAGAGAAATGCATAGTTATATTTATTTTGATTCTTCAATTTTTTATTTCTTGATTGTAATTAATTTTTGTCACATATTATCAAGTATTTAGTTGTTTCTATTTATATTCCAGTTAGATTAAATTTTTGTTATTTGGCTATTAATACATTTTTCTATTTAATATTTTTCTTTAAATATTATTTAACAGAAAATTATATGATATAATTTATAGGTATAATAGTATTACATTTTCTTAAATAATTAAGTTTTTGGATACATTCTAAAATATAATTAAAATAATCTAATCTAATATATTTGTTTTCTGATTTTTTGTATGTTAATCTACATTTATAAAACATTGCTCTCTCTACAATAGCATAGTTCTAACTAAGAATTAAATACAATGATTTTTAACATATTTCCTTACCTATCTACAAAATATATATTATAATAACTCCAATTCATATAGTTTTTTAAATAATATAATATTAAAATTAAAAAAGAAAAAAACAAAGCTTTAAAAATATATATAGTATTGTTTTTTTAATATCTTCGTAGACATCAGTTTTTGTGTTCTTCTTTGCTATCACCTTTGACTTTCATCTTTCATCATAGATCATATAGTGTTGAAACCTTTTTGATTTACAATATTTAGTACAACACTTTTGTCATAATGTTTTGTCACAACTTTAAGAGTCTGAAGTATTTCACATGTTGTGACATTTCATTAGTGTTTATGAGAAAATATTTGATTTAATAAACATAAACGATTTCGTTTGTGTTTAACCTTTACAGTTGTTGTTAATCATTGAATAACAAAGTCGCATAATTATTATTAAATGAAAAACACTAAATGATTCATTTGTTCAATAATATATTTTTAAATTAACTAATAACATTGTTTTTACTAGAGATTGAGAAAAACAACTATAAAAATAGAAAAAGAAATGTTGATTTTCTTGTACTCGATTTTCTTTGTAATTAATATTTTTTAGAGAAAAAGAATCGAGTTAAAGAAAAATAAATGTGGAAATAGTTATTGATATTTTGAGTTTAATGATGTGTAATTGAGAGGAAACCAAATTTTTCATAAAATATGGATAATTATAATTTCGTTTTTTGAAAATTGTTAATTCTCTTAATCTAAATGGAGAATAAGAAGGGGAGGAGAAAGTGGTCTACTGGTTGTACTACTTCTACGTCCATCTCAGAGGTGTGGAGTTCGACTCCACTGCCTCTCGCAGGAAGGTGCTAAATCTTCATATGGAGATATTGGGCTATTGGATCGACCCGTTATGACCCAGTAACAAAAAAAAATGGAGAACAAGAAAAAAATTTTTTACTTGCTTTTCCATTTTTTGTTAAGTTATATTCTTTTGTTATATATATATTTTTATGTTAATACTGTTAGAGTTAAAGTTTTCTAGAACTAAAAATTTGTTAACACATTGTATAAACTTAAAAATGTTGCCTTTTTATCATGATATCTAAAATTGATATTTTTATTTTAATTTTTATGCAAAAATTAGTTTTTGTTCATTTTTACCAACTTTCATTGATAATTTTCCAATCTATTTTTTTATTTCAGTGAAATCACTAACTAACTACAACATGAAGTTATTTATTTATTACATCAATCTTATACAATACTTTTTTGGGTATTCCAATCAATTGTTGATTTTATCTATTTATTCTTAATTTATTTTTTTGGAAAATATAATCTGTTTCTATTAAATTTAAATTAAAATCTAATTAAATAAGCAAATGTGACAAAATTTAGTTCAAAATGAAATATATATTTTTTTGTAAATCAATGTTATAGTCATTTGAATCTGAAAACTATTTATGAAAATGTCAAGTCGTATGCCTAATGGGCCGGGTCAAAAATTTTTTTGTCTCCTCGTGGAACAACTGTGGACGAATTGTTACATGTTATTGAGCCACTAAACGCATTACATAATTGAAGCGTTGCGAACAAACCTACATCTTAAGCAAATCCTAGAAATGCTTTATTAAAGAGAAAATAGTTTGGATAGGGCTGAAGATTCGAATATTCAGTTTGATTCCGGTCGGTTATTTTCGGTTTCAATTTTTTTCGATTGATAAGATTAAAAATGTATTCGGTTATTTTTATATTTCAGTTCGATTTCAGTTTGGTTATACTGCAGTTTTGGTCGATTTGGTTATTAAATTTAAAAACCAAAATAACCGAAATAATCGAAAATAACTGAAAAGTAATAAAAATAACCAAAATAACAAAAAAATAACCAAAAAATAACCAAAAAATAACCAAAAATAACCGAAATATCCAATATATTTTCGGATAACCAAAAATAATTTATTTTTTTTATATTATTTCAGTTTTCGGTTCGATTTCGATTACTAACCAATAACTATGGTATTCCGAAACAATATCCATTCGATTATTTTTTTATAATTTTATTATTTCTTTATAACCGAATACCAACTAAAATCATTTTTTCGGTTCGGTTTTAATTCGGTTTATTTAGTTCAGATTATTTGCCCAGACCTAAGTTTGGAGTTTATTGATGTTTTGGGGATAAAACTCTAATCTCAACCTATTTGCATGAACTTGTCTGAATAAAAACAGAAGCATAGTGATCATTTCTTGTTCTTGTTCTTCTTGTTCTTGTAATGTCACTTCAAAAAAGGTAACAGCAAGTACTCTGCATAAAACAGCTGAATGATAGAAATGAAAGAAAATAGTCAGTAAATGGTGATTTGATGAACTTAGAAGAGTTTTCTGATTCTGAAATGGAGAAAACGCCAGTAAAGACTCAGATCTAACCTTCCAAATGAACATATAACATGAAGTTATTTCGGTTTTGCTACTCAGATCAACGGACTTAGCTCGAATCCACAAGGTTATCGCCAGAATAAGATGACCAACAACCTACAAATCTTTATGGATTAAACCTTTATGAATTAGTGCAGTTTTGATGAGTAGAGAAAGATTGTTACCGATATGACTTTGCTCCATATCCAAGGAGACGTGACTCCAACCAAAATCGCAACAACGTAAGCCATTTGAAGTAGTGAAATACATGTCCAAAACACCTGAGTTTTTTCCAAGAAAACAAGTGGTTTCTTTAATCTTAGTCCATCACTAGAATCTGAAAAAGATTGTTCTTTAGTTTCGAAATTTTTACCCGTTTCTGTCCTAGAGTTACAGAGAATGATCGGATCCCGAATATCTTATCCCCTTCAATATCAGGTATATCCTGCATCAAATCAAAATAGAAAACTTCATATCGGAGTTGAATGCTTTACATTGAGTGTATTCAAGGAGATGACTTTGTCCATCTTTTTGTTTACCTTAAACAATGCAATGACGACAGAGAAAAAGCTCATGAACGCAGTGGCGAAAATAAGCGGTCTTGTGAACATGATTGGTCTTCCAAACACATGGGTCTGCAAGAAAGTTCACAGCTTTGGTAACAGAAACTGATTTTGATGGATAAATTCATAAGGAAAACGGTCAAGTACCTGAATATGTAGATAAAAGGCGATTTGAACGATAATAGCTCGGACAACAAGGATACACATTGCTGCAACCAATGCAAATCTTTTCCACCGTAAAAGTGGCAACTGTTTGTAGTAGGAAAGTGTTGCTAAAACTTCATTAACCCAAAACTAGAACAGAGGTTTTAACATGAGTGAAGTCCGCGAGGTAAAATAAGTTTACTTACATTGATAGAGTATGCAGTACCGAGCATGAAACTCACAAAAAGAGCCCAGAATAGTGGCCACGAACCAACAATCCAACCAAGCCAGAAACTCTATAAGTTTTATTTTTTAACAAATTAGATTATTCAGACTACCAAAAGTTAGAAGTTTGTGAAAAATGGCATCATACCATGATGGAGAAAGAAGCTACTATTGCAATGCCGGTATTAACAGAATATTCTCCTGAAGCTAATGGAAGATATGGCTTGTTAACCTGCAAAAAAACCGGCATATAGTATGATCTATGCACTAGTGAAGATTCTATCTCATCAGTCTTATTGGAATCATATGAAGAACACACACAATGTTACCTTATCTATTTCAACATCGGACAACTGATTTAGCCCGACTATGTATATGTTCATCATGAGGGCTGCAACAACAGCCTGACAACAAAATCCAATTATTCAAATAGTGTTGAGAAATAACAAATGCGTTCATACATTTCATTCACTCATATATCACTTACCTCTAAGATGCCAGTCAAAAGTAATGGCGATATGTCGGATATCTTCTCTACTGCTAAGAAAGATACAGATAAAATGCTAAGCACCTGCATAACACAACCAAGTACAGAACTAATGTTATCTTCTTGTTGTACCCGAAAGATTTCTGCTAAAATGAAGACATTTTTACTAGAGAAACTTAACTGTGCCAATAACCGTATGAGGCCTGGAAAACCTGTAAAACGCATCTAACGAGTCTCTAAGAGAGTTCCCTTTACTATTCCGGTTGAAAGCCTCGGGCTGACCCGCAGTGGCATTTACTCGAAATCTCGTCTTATGTTTCGGATACAACACAAACGAAGATTCTTGACCATAAAGCCTAATAAGATTGTTCCTAAACTTTGGTTTTGCGACAACTTCACTACAACGGGGAACTCGGATTTCTGAAAATTAGATATTGTGTAAAGATGATGATGAAATTTCTCATGGAAGTTGAAACTAAGGAGGTAGAAATCAAAACCCTCCAAAACGCACCTGATAAAGAGTGGAGCTTTAGATTCTGCTTCCTCCAGCAAAATCCACCTGCTGATAAATTGCATGCATGAGAATCAAATTCAAATTAACCCCAGAAATTAAGCTTCACATTTGTGACCCACTTCGATCTAATAAACAATTCATTAAAAAACTGATTCTTTTCATATTTTATTCTTAAAAACTCGAACTTTTGTACGAAACCTTAATCAAAAACAAAAACTAGAAAGAGAAAAGATAATAAAATCAGAAAAGGAATTAGATCTAGGCGAGATGAAGAAGAAATTACCAGCGGAAATGGGAGAAAAATTAGAGAGCAGAGACTCCATGAAAGTTAATATCGCAGAAGAAAATTCAGAATCAAATAAATGATATTTGGGACGAACAGAGAGCAAAAAATAATGACTTCAGCATGAGAACTGTGGAATCGTGCAGAGTCGGACGAAAATATGATTAAGTGGTGTCACTGTTGTGTGTTTCAGTTATATTTCGATTAGATAGACACAAAAAAATACTTAATTTTTACATTTATTGGAAGTGTAAAGACAACAAGTGTGGTGTGGGATTGCACATGTTTCTAATACAAATATCTTCCAGAGGGACCAGAAATATCACGTGTTGTCCTTCACTTGTGCAATGGTGTCATTTCGGGTTTGAAGTTCGCGGACTAACACATAAGATCTTGCTAAATAATACTTTTATTCGTTTCGTCATCGCCGGCTGCAGCTGCGGTCAATACTATAATTCCGACTACAACATACATTATTTGGTTGTTTATTGTCGACTACGGTTGATCATAAAATTTTAATTGTACCACTGTTTTAATCAACGATCAAAATTTTTTTGACGCAACACGTAATTAACGGCTGCGTCTGACCGTAAGTATTTGCGATAGATAAACAAATAACAATCTACCACATCTATAACCACGGTAATAAACGAATATGACCAATGTGAAATAAGATGTCCAAAACTACGGATGCCAAATAGACAGTCTTAGTATAGCGTTCAACGCGAATCAATTAAATAAAAATTGTATAAGGATTAATGTGGACTAGTTATTCCAAATTTTAATATAGTAGATATTATTGGACAATGTCTTGTTTGGGGTGAAATATTTATAACATATTCAGGAATATATATATGGTACATTGTGATGATAACCAAAATACATTTGATATAGTAACACAATAACATTGACTGAAATTTTTATGCACATATTAGAAAAATTAGATTTATACTCACGCAAAACATAAATTAAATATTTATATAATTTTAAATTTTATTTTAAATTATTTTTATTATTAATTTTTGTATATGTAAATTAAGAAAAAATAATTATTTTTATGAATTTAATAGTATTTTTTGGTTAGTTTAATAAAATATATTGATTCTCTAATCAAATTAATAATAATGATATATATTGTAATTATTCTAATAGCTTAAACCATTTTATATATTTATTTGAAACTAATTGTGGTAATAACCCGTCATCATGATATTTTTGTTAATAATACGTAAGAAAAAAATTATTTTCTTAAAATGTTTATCATGATGAAGTTTTTATGTTTTTGTAATATTGTAGGTGACTACTCACAAAAATTAATCAGATTTATTATTTGGTTGAATTAAATAGAATATATAATTGATTTGGTTTTAGATTTAATGTTAGTGAAATTTTATGTAATTATTCTACTAAATTAGATTTTAGTAAAATATTTTTGAAAAAATATAATAATGATTATTCATCATCATGTAAATCATATATAAATATATATATATATATAATAAAAAATTAATATATTATAAATAGATGTTTTATATTTTGATTAGTTTTATATCAAAATATTAAAAATTTTATATATATACTCTCAATTAGTTTTTTAATGATACATTTTATAAATATTCTAATAAATTAACTTTGATTTAATATTTATTTTAAGAAATTCTAATATTGAGACGTGTCAACATAACATTATTATTGTAATTTAAGGTAAAATCTTTTTAAAATTTATTTTATAAAATGATTTTAGTAATATATTAGAAATATTATATATATATATATATTATTTTTATTAAAAATAAAGCATGCAATAGTGGTTAGTTTTGTTTAACACCATGCATGTTCACGTGTTTGACTCCAACCTATCTAAATTTTTTTCCCATAATGAAAGGTATAGATCCGCCGCCACTGTAATTTCAACATTTTTGTGTGTATGTTTACTATTATTTATTGTAAAATATGATATAACTATCACATATGTATCGATTCACATACTTTGATTTCTAGAAAAAAATGGTAATATACATGAGATCAACATTCTGGGATAAGTCTTTGAAACTAATGTTGAAGTTTTGTTGCTCAAATCCATTGTAGAGCAACCTTTTTAGTGATTGAGCAGTGTTTTGATTCCTCGAAATTTGAATTGCTCAAAACCAATTTATTTAATTTTCTCAAGACTCTCAATGACTCAAAGAAAGAACAGTTTTGTTGTTCTGATTGTTAATTTTAGCTTTAAAATCAAAAGGTTAAGTTCTAATAAAATCAAGACTCTCATAAAAATAAATCAATACAATACATGATTTATAAAGAGTTGGATAAATCTAATTTTCTAAACTAATATAAAAATAATATATTAAACATATGATTTTTCCAATATATTAAACATAAATAATGAATTTTCTAATATAGTTTC
Source organism: Pugionium cornutum (assembly GCA_018901935.1). Classification (NCBI taxonomy): domain Eukaryota; kingdom Viridiplantae; phylum Streptophyta; class Magnoliopsida; order Brassicales; family Brassicaceae; genus Pugionium; species Pugionium cornutum. The sequence continues at coordinate 32,483,614 of CM032160.1, read as the reverse complement.
CATAATAATGTTAACTAGATTTATATCCACCCCTACATAGAAAAAAATATTTATAAATTATATAATATTGTTTACTAAATATAAATTAAATATTTATATAATTTTAACTTTTATTTAAAATTATTCTTATATATAAATTAAAGAAAAAATAATTCTTTTTACGAATTTATAGTATATTGGTTAGTTTAATAAAATATATTTATTCTCTACCAAAATTAATAAAAATAACATATATCGTAATCAATCTACTAAATTAAACATATTTTTATATATTTATTTGAAATTCATTGTGATGATGATACATTATAATATTTTTGTTAATTATATGTTAGAATAAAATTATTTTATTAAAATATTTTTCAAATAATATATTAGGAATTATCTCGACTATTCGCTAAGTTACGATTTTCATTTGTCGTTTTTGATTCGGTGTAGGTAGATTTTATCAATCTTCTAAATTTTCTTTCTCCTAGCAAATTCATACGTCGTAACACATAAAATTGGATTATTATTTTTTTTTTAAATAAGAGAGTTATACAAGACCATTGGATCATCATTATGGTGTTATACCCAATTGTTATCTCATCAGTTTGGTATTACATCCATTTGTCGAGTCAGATTAGATACAACACTCAACAGTTATATTCTTAACTATGTTTATATCCGTTTGTAGAATCAAATTGATTTGGATGGAAAATACATCATTTCCACTATAATGAGATCAAAAACAATTCACGAGATAATCAAACATCATTTATTGTTGTTTAGTGCTTAATTTCGTCAAACAAAATAATTACCTTTCCTTTCTTATTGTTGCTGACTGTTGTTGTCGATTTTTAGTTAAGTGTTTGAAAGTTATGTCTCTTTTTGGTTGCTATCGTTTACGAAAGGAAGCTTTAGTCTATCTGAATTGTACGGTAAACATTTGTTCTACTGTAACTATAAAATTTTTGACACAAAAATAAAAATAAAAGTAATACCATAAAATACTACATTTTATTAAATTTTTTTTTTCAAATTTAACATTATAAAATTAAAATCTCAAAAATATCACAAATAATTATGTAAAAATATTTATTTACTCTAAATAAATTATAGATAAACTTAAAATATTATATTTGAGTTTATTTTTTCTAATTTAAAGTTTATGTTTTTCTATTAAAATCTAGTTTTAATATATTTTAATCTTAAATTTATGCTATTACTGGAAATTTAAAGTAATGATGATATTTTTGGAATAAAAACTTAAAAATGTGCTATTTTAGACAGTTGTCCAAAAAATAATACATTAAAATAGCACATTTTAAAATTTTTATTCTAAATCTAACATCATAAAATTAAAATCCCCAAAATAGCATAAATAATTATATAAAAATATTTATTTACTCTAAAATACATAAACTTAAACATTATATATATTCATTTTTCCAATTTAGGATTTATTTTTTATATTAAAATATAGTTTTAATGTATTTTAATCTTAAATTTGTGTTATTATTAGAAATTTAAATTAATAATGTTATTTTTGGAATAATGATATTATTTTAAAATAAAAACTTAAAAATATGCTATTTTAAAGAATTACCCTTGGTTATAACTTTTTTTACTAAATTCTATTTCAAAGTTTAGTTAGTATAAGAGAATTTAAAAAATAAAAGTTTAACATTAAATAGTGGAATTCTTATTTAAAAAACACTGTTTTCATGACAAAAGGACCACCCATACACATAATTTAGCAACATTATATATAATTTCCTTTCGATTTATTGGAAAAGCACCATCAAGTCATCTCTTCACCTCCTTTGCTGATAATGTATATATCAACTTCATATCCTGCATAATAAAAAAAATAACCTAAGTTATAATGTGATGTTTTATGCATTTTGTTGAGATTTATCTTTACGATAATTTGGTGTGAATTTTGCAGAAATTAAAGATGCACACTCGATTTTAACGAGTTCTCAGCCGAAGCTAGTACATCTCGTGGGATCTTGGATCCCAATCCACTATCTCAAGAATCACAATAAGGCCCTGTCAAGAAGCTCTGAAACCACGAGCTCCCGACGGTGAAGTTGCAAAATAGGTAAAGAGAAGAAAATCCCCAAGTATCGCTAAAACAAAATCCCTTCGAAAGACAGCCCAGAATTAGAACCCAGAAAATGAAGAATCCCTCTCTCCAGGTACAAAACTCTCCTCTTCTCTCTGTTTGATTTTCGTGTGCGATTAACGTGATACACCGATCACGTTTTCTTTTTCTCTTCACATCTACTAATCTGTTTTTTTCAACAGATTATATATTCTTCTCATAATTGGGCAACAAGACCCAATATCATTTGCAACTTCAGAATTCGAGGCCCAACTAAGGCCCAGTCGTTTGTCAACATTCTTTTAACAAAACTCCACCTTGTTGGCATACGACTTCATTACTTTCGAAAACCCTAGTTTAGCAATTCTTTCTCCCTCCTCATGCGGCGCCTCTGCAGACTTTGCATGATTTTCGGCAGCTTCTTTCCGCCGGAATATCCTCTCTCTCCGGCAGTTTCCTCCTGCCGAGGACTCCTCTGCACGTCTCCTTCAGGTAACGTTCCTCTTCGTTCCCCCTTTCTTCTTTTTCGACATGCATATCTTGAAGAACTTTACTCGTTCTTCTTCCTGACCCCTTTTTCAGGTACACTTCCAGCGAGCTCCACCTGAAACCGGAGCTCCACCTGAAACCGGAGCTCCTCTTCTTCCCAGTTCCTCAGGTAAGTCCCGAACCTTCATCTACCGCCTGTAGATATGATTTCTTTCCGAAAGAAAAACTTACAGCTGATTTTAATTTCGATTTAAGTGAAAAAACAACATGTTTAAGATGAACAAAAATTTTAAAAAAATTTCGAAATCCAGAAATTTTTTTAAAAATTTCCGATCTAAACATTATGTTTAGATCTAACACTAGAACCTTCAGATCTCGACCTTTACCTTTAGATCCGACTCTGAAATTTTTAGATCTGACCTTTGCACTTCAGATCTAAACAAAAAAATTCTAGATCTTAACCCGAACCTTCTAGATCTTAGATTTAACACTCCTAAATCTAGATCAAGACACATCTACATGTTGACTTAAACTGAATTATCCCTAAACCAAAACTGATAAAAAAAAATTTATCCCTGTCTCTTCCTTTGAAGCTTAAACCATCGGTTTAAAGCTTCTATCTTCCTCAGGTAATCCATTAGGTATAATCTTTGAGACCTAAAATTATACCTCATCTCAACTTTTAAATCTACCTAAAACACTTAGACGATTTTAAAAATTTGGATTACCTGAGCTGAGTTCAGCTTACTGAACTCCGAGCAGTTCACAGCAAAGCTGGAACTTTTGCCCAGAGACAGTTTTGGTTAGGAAATCAGCTGGGTTCTTAGAGGTGTGAATCTTAGATAGAACAACAACACCCTTAGCCACAATATCCCTGATAAAGTGAAACTTTGTGTCGATGTGTTTTGTTCTTTCATGGTGCACAGAGTTTTGGCTAATGCCAAGATACTCTGTGAGTCACAATGAACCTGAACCCATTTCTAACAGAATCCCAATTCTGAACACAAACCTCTTAACCATATTCCTTCTTTCACTGCTGATGATAATGCCATGTATTCTGTCTCTGTAGTAGATAGGGCTACTACAGATTGTAGGCTAGACTTCCATGATACGATATTCCCCCCTACCTTGAATACGTATCCTGTAACTGACCGTCTCCTATCAAGGTCAGTTGCATAATCAGAATCTGAGAATCCTTCTATCTCAATCTCTGAATTTCTGTGAAATGTTAGATTTGCTCCATAGGTCCCCTTTAGGTATTTTAGAACCCATTTCACTCCTGTCGAGTGACTTCTTCCTGGGCTTGACATATACCTGCTTATTAGACCTACTGCGTATGCTAGATCTGGCCTTGTGCCAACCATCCCATACATCAAACTCCCAACAGCACTTGCATATGGAATTTTGTCCATATGCCTCTCCTTTGTGACTTTCTCATCATCAGTTAAACTTCTCAGTTTAAACTGTGAGTTAGTTGGGGTTATTACTGCATTAGTCTCAAACATTCCAAAGGTTTTTAGAACCTTTTCTAGATAGTTACCTTGGGATAGCATTAGAATGCCTTTTTCCCTATCCCTTATTATATCCATTCCTAGGATTCTAGATGCTCTCCCCAAATCTTTCATCTCAAACTCACTGCTCAGACTTTCTTTCAAGTCCCTAATCACAGTCCAGCTTCCTGAGGCTATTAACATGTCGTCTACATACAGAAGAAGGTATATAGCCTTTTCTGTTTGAATGTCCTTCATGTAGACACATGGATCATGTTCACATCTTTTGAAGTTTAGGGTCTTTATAAAAGAGTCGAATCTCTGATTCCATAATCTGGGTGACTGCTTCAACCCATATAAGGATTTTTTCAGAAGACAGACCTTATTCTCATCTCTTTTCTTGATGTAACCTTCTGGTTGTCTCATGAGAATTCTTTCTTCTAGATTTCCATGTAAAAACGCTGTTTTTACATCCATCTGTTCTAGCTCATAGTTAAAATTCACTACTAATGAAAGCATCACTCTAATCGACACGTGTTTAACCACTGGAGAAAAGATCTCATTATAGTCGATGCCCTCTTTCTAAGAAAAACCTTTAGCTACAAGCCTGGCTTTGTAGCGCTGTTTTTCTACTCTTGGGATCCCTTGCTTAAGCTTAAAGATCCATTTGCATTCGACTAATCTTTGATTCTCTGGTTTTTCTATTAAAACCCACGTGTGATTCTTTCTTAGTGAATCCATCTCTTCATTAGTAGCTTTTAACCATTGATTCTTCCTCTTACTTTTCATTGCCTCCTGAAAAGTCTTATGTTCATCAATGTCTAACTGTTCTGCAACAGATAGAGCATAAGCTACGAAATCTGTATCTTCAAATCTAGATGGGGGTCTGATTGTTCTCTTTGCCCTATCTCTAGCAAGAAGGTAATCCTCCTGATTTGGAATACTTTAAGAGTACTCTAATTCCTCTATGTTCAGCTCATCAGAATCGGAGTTTTCAGCTTCACTGATAGCTCCACCTTGATTCGATGATCCCTCCCCATTGGAACCATTTGGGGAAGGTCCCCTAATCAGCTCATCACTAAAGGAAACCTTTTTGTTTCCTTTTTCTTTCTGGGTTTCTTCTTTCTGGTCACTCTCAGACTTCTCTAGATTTACCAGTGTATCTTTATACACTTCTAGTTCATTGAAAATTACATTTCTACTAGTCGTACATCTGCCTTCTTCCTGCAACCAGACCTTGTACCCTTTGATACCAAAGGGATAACCTACAAATATCCCTTTAACTGCCCTAGGACTGGTCTTCCCTTGAACAATGTGAACATATGCTGAGCACCCAAATCTTCTTAGGTGCTTTAAGTCTGGTTTATGACCAGACCACATATGTTCTGGCAGTTTGTTATCAATGGCAGTACATGGGGATCGGTTTATGATGTAGACTGCAGTAGATGCAGCTTCTGCCCAAAAACTTTCATTTAAACCCGTCTCAGAGAGCATACACCTCACCTTATCCATTATGGTTCGGTTCATTCTTTCTGAAACCCCATTCTGCTGAGGGGTGTAGGTGCATGTTCTGTGACGCTTTATTCCAGAATTCTTACAATACTCATCAAACTGTTGATTGCAAAACTCTAATCCATTGTCTGTTCTGAGACATTTTAGAGTTTTACCAGTCTGATTTTCTACAGCAACTTTCCATTCCTTGAATTTCTGGAATACCTCACTCTTAGACCTTAGAAAGTATATCCATACTTTTCTGGAGTAGTTATCTATCAAAGATAGAAAATACTTGCACTCTCCTAAGCTACTCGGAGTTGCTGGTGAGCCCCAAAGGTCTGAGTGGACATAGTCTAGGATAGCCTTTGCTCGATAGTTGGCTGATGAGAAACTCTGTCTGTGTGATTTCCCTATCACACAGTGCTCACAGAACTCAAGCTGTTTGATGTCAGTTTTTGGCAGGTATCCTTCCTTAACTAATTCAGTTAAGCCATGCTGACTGACATGACCCAGCCTGGTATGCCACAACTTCGTTGTGTCTACCATCAACCCACTATTACAAACTTCTCCTTCTAATACCTTTCCCTGTAGGTAATAGAGCCCATTTGAGTATTTCCCAGAGAATACTCTTTTCCCTTGTTTGTAGAATGTCACCAGCAAATCTCCACCTACATAGTTGCATCCTAACTTTTCCAAAAGAAATGAGATTTCTACTCATTGAGGGCATGTATCTCACATCAGTGAGAATTACCATAGAATTGTCTGGATTCCTAATCTTAATATTCCCAATTCCCTTCACCTCACTTTCAGTATTATTTGCCATCAAAACCTTCCCACCTTTGACTTCTCTGAAATCAGACAGAAGGTTTCTGTTTGGTGTAATATGAAAGGTGCAGCCAGAATCAAGGACCCATTCATCTTGGCTGTCTTGAATGCTGGCTGTTAAGACTAGAGGCTGTCCAGATTCGGATGCTATGTTAGTAGAGTCAGAATGCTTCTTTGCATTTCTGTCTGGGCATTCTCTCTTCCAGTGGCCTTCTTTGCCACATATGAAACATGCCTCTTTACCAGTCTTGTTTCTTGTCTTTGACTGGCTTCGATTTCTGCTCCTAGACCTACCTCGCCCAGACTGATTTCCTTTCTTTTCTTTTCTTCCCCTTTGCTGGACAAGCAGACCTTGAGCCTGAGTTTTAACCATCTTGAGGCTTTCATTAAGTTCTCTTTCCTTTGATTTAGCCGAGGCTGTAACCTCCTTTAGGCTAAGAGTCTCCCTTCCATATTTCAGCGTTTCCTTTAGCTGATCATAACTAGAAGGTAGAGAACTTAAAAGCAATATGGCCTGAACCTCCTCTGATACGGTTACACCAATATTGCTTAGGTCTGCTACTAACTTCAGGAAATCGTCCACATTCTCATCAATTTTCTTGGAATCTACCATCTTAAATGTGTAAAATTTTAGTTGGAGGTAGATGCGATTTGGTAATGTACTCTCATTGTAGAGACTCTCGAGAGTATTCCACATCGCAGCTGCCGTTTCACAATGGATGATCTTGCGTAAGACTTGATCACCAACATTTGTGATTATTATACTCATGGCATTTTTAGATTTTTCTAGTTTCTCTGGATCCTTGATTTTTCCTGATAACTGATCTTTTTTAGAAGAGCTTTCTGCTTCTTCTGTGACAGGTGACTCAAGGAGAAGCTCCTCATCTTTCAGGATGCTTTTTAACCCAGCCATCCCAAAATGGGCCATCATCCGCACCTTCCATAAGGTGAAGTCACCACTACCATCAAATCTCTCTACTTCATTACGTAAAGTAGTCATTTTACTCCCTTATGAACTTTACGATAATTTGATGAAATTGATTACTCAAGAATCAGAATCTATAATTTTACTGTATATTTGAATATTCTGCAGGAATATTACGAATACCACAGATTGAGAAACATATATCTAAAGGCACATACTACCTACAACTATGATGGTACCAACTGGGAATTTAAAGAGAGTGATGAGAAAGTTACTTGGTGTGACGAGATGCAGGGCAAGAACTATTTATCAGAATCGTGGTTTCAGATAAGTATTTCTACCCTTTTTTGTTTGCAGGATTTGATCTTTTTTGCGATTCAAGAAACCTCCCTTTGTTTCTTGATGTCGATGATCAGAATTACCTCTTATGTTGAGAAAGATTCACTTACTATTTCTGCTGTGTGTTCGTACCTGTTGCAACTTCTTGTTCCTGGTGCTCCGATACCACTTGTGATGTTTTATGCCTTTTCTTGAGATTTATCTTTACGATAATTTGGTGTGAATTTTGCAGAAATTAAAGATGCACACTCGATTTTAACGAGTTCCCAGCCGAAGCTAGTACATCTCGTGGGATCTTGGATCCCAATCCACTATCTCAAGAATCACAATAAGACCCTGTCAAGAAACTCTGAAACCTCGAGCTCCCGACAGTGAAGTTGCAAAATAGGTAAAGAGAAGAAAATCCCCAAGTATCGCTAAAACAAAATCCCTTCGAAAGACAGCCCAGAATTAGAACCCAGAAAATGAAGAATCCCTCTCTCCAGGTACAAAACTCTCCTCTTCTCTCTGTTTGATTTTCGTGTGCGATTAACGTGATACACCGATCACGTTTTCTTTTTCTCTTCACATCTACTAATCTGTTTTTTTCAACAGATTATATATCCTTCTCATAATTGGGCAACAAGACCCAATATCATTTGCAACTTCAGAATTCGAGGCCCAACTAAGGCCCAGTCGTTTGTCAACATTCTTTTAACATATAAATTTAATTAAGTAGATAAATTAGATACGATGAAAAGATTAATATGAAATGTAACTTACGGAGTGTATTCGACGCGAACGTTGCCGGCATTAGTATTAGCGATGAGTCCGAAAGCATCACGAGAGAGATTAAGGTCACCGTCACAAGGCTCCCTACAGAAATCAACTACGGTTACAATTATGGTACGTCCGGTGCATGCTCTCGGAAAGTCATATGTAGGACCAATGCATCGCACCCTGAACCTCCGACCACAAGCTCGACCTCCTTGCCACAGATTGCTCCTGACTCCAGTCACCATCGTTTGATATTGTCTTCCATAACAAGCAGACCCTAAAATCACATTTTTTGTGATTAATGATTTATAATAATATTATATAGAATGTTTTGATATGTGTATATACGTACGAGTGTATGGAGGATCGTAAAAGACAGCTCTTCCTACAGCAGCTTCAGCGGTTGGAGCTAAGATTTGTGTAAAAACAATCACCATTACCACGATTTTGAACACCATTTTTATCATTTTATTATGTGTTCTTGCTGGAGAATGTGAAGTAATTAATGATGCAAAGAGACAGATAGATCTAGAGTATTTATATATTGTTGAATTCAATGACTTGTGGAAAAGAAATGGAAAAGTCTTTGGTTTACTTCAAGTCTTCCATTATTAATTGTATTGATTTCATATGGGCCAGTTTTTTTCTTACTCCACTTAAAGTTTTGGGTAAGTTGAATGAACATGATGACTTTTTTGTTCTTTAAGGAAAATTCCAAGAAAGTTAGTGAGGAATTGAATTTAGTTAAAGGTTAACTTTATTGAATTTTCTGTTTGGCTGAGAGAAAAGATAAGGATTGTATTTGACAAAGGTAAGAAAGAACTTTTCTAGAAAGAACTTTTCTAGAAACTAGAGAGGGATTTTAAAGTTAATTAATTTTCTTAAATTTTATCTACATTAATTTTCTATATCAATTTTGTTCGTTCGCTTACCGATGGCGGTTAACACTACGTTTGCGATTAATATTGCGATTGTGACTATAATATATGTTGTTCATTTGTCTGTTTATGACGGTTATGATTGCGGTTAATCGTATTTTTTTTATCACAAAGATAAAAAATTACGACGAATAATATAACGTCTGGCTGTTGTAATTAATCACAGATAACTATGATAAATAATCAAATAATAATTTATCACAGTTACAATCGTAAAAACTTTATAAGACCAGTTTTTGTTATAAATCTAAAAAATTTAGATATATAAACTTTTTTGGTCACAACTATACAACGAATCGATGCAATACCAATAACATTTTTATATGAATATTTAACACATTCATATGAAGAAAAATAAAGTCGAATTCCACACTTCGGCGATGAACGTAAAAGTGGTACAAGTAATACATCACTTACTCCGTCCCACTAAAAACTAATTTAGAAAATCCAATTTAACAAAAAAGAAGCAATAACAAAATTGCAAATGTATCGTCGACCATATCATCATCATTAGGTATATTACAAATTACAAGATCATTACAAAAAAATACAGTTTGTGGAAATGTACCTTAATTAATTAAAAACAGGAAGAAGACACTAACAAGTGGAGTATAATCCAATCCATACAAATAAACGCAGCCCCAACTTTAAAATATATTTTTTTGTCACTTACTGACCGATTGATTACCCATCCAAATCAATTTTCAACAAATGATTTCTTATAATCGATTATTTATATATATATATATATATTATTTTTTTAATGAAAAGTATAGATGTTAAGTGTCTATGCTATAACTTTATATCATTGATAAAAAAATATGTAAGAGTAGTTAAAATAGCACCAAAGATGAACAAGATGCATTCTTTTTCAAACCATGATCGAGAGCCTGCCATTATATGTAGATGTTAAATATGCACAACTAAGACGTTTTCATTAACAAAAACCATATTTGTAATGGGTATATATAGAAGAACATATGATAAAAGAAGGCATCCATTGATAGATTCTATATTTGTACTGAAGATAACAATGTCTCGAGAAGGGCATTGAGTTTCAAGGCGAATCGTTGAATCTCCGGAAAGATGAATCCTCCTTTGTGCACATAATGTTTTGTAGAGATCCTCCTTTGTGCACATAATGTTTTGTAGAGATTTAGCTCTTGGGACTTTGTTCTTTTGTGTGTTTGTACTTGGGAAGTTTAAGTTTTATGAAAGTTTAGGCTTTTGTAAACTGAACACAAAGCAATTACGAGTTCGGATCTCAACTGAGAATCCTACGTCTCGCCGGAGATTTTTCTCCGGGAAAATTCACTAAAAAAACTTGCTCAGAAACTTGAGCTTTTTGAAGTCTTTTTACAATCGCACCTTACTCTCACCTTACACACACACTACTTCTAACTTGTTACTCTGTTTTTATACTTAATAACAGAGAACAATACATCACGCTTTGTCTTAGGTAAAAACACGTTTAATCTAATGGCCATTTTAATCTTCTTCGTCCTTGATCCATTAATGTCTGACAAAGATGGCTATAACAGAATCAAGCTGATGATTCTGTTTGTCTTCTTGTTTTTCAACCGACAAAGTTGAAGGTGTGATTTCCCAAGTGGTTATGCCTGAACGTTTTTGTACTTCCTATTTCTTTTGTCGACACAAGTCAACACAATGAAACCTTCTACTTGAAACAATGTCTTTGCAATTTACTGAGTCTAGTGAAACCTTCTGACTGAGACTGAGTCTTTTGCAACCTTTAGAAGAAAAACTGCAGTTTTTTCTTCTGCTGAATTCAAACTAATCTTCACATGTTTTTGTGGATTCTATGAGATATTCGAACTCAGTGATGATGTCTTTGTTAGTGTAGAAAACGTACTATTGATCGTAATTTTGATAATCAAAACATTTTTTTTTTATTTTTTTCAATCAACCAAATTAATTCACACAAAAATTATATTTGTTTAGGATTGACACAATTTAAAATTTTAATTTGCTACCTAGAATTGAAAGAACACAACCACTAACCAATCGTAGAAAAATGTCTTGATTCTTCTCCTTAGCTTTACGTCTGTGTCTCTCAACTTTCTTCCCAAAAGCCTAATCATCTAATTTTCTCTTCGTTTGTTTTTATATTTGGAGAAGATCTTCAACCAACAAAATTTTTCCTGATTTGCATTCAAGGAAACTTTCAGTTTTGTTTTCACCTACTTGTTGTTTTGCTTTTCGTTTGATATTTAGCCAACAGAAACTTTTCTGATTTGCGTTATAGGAAACTTTCTGTTTTATCTTCACCAACTTCATGTTTTGTTTTTCGGCAACTTACTGTTTTGTTTTTCGGCAATTTTCTGTTTTGTTTTTTGATAACTTCTTGTTTTGTCTTTGGCTCATTACTTATAGTTTCGATGTTCTGATCCATGACTGATTTGTGTATTTTCAACCTTAGTTCTCAAGATATTGTCACAGTTCCTCATGATATTGCATTGGTTGATTGTATGTTGGCAGCTCAATGAGTACAAAACGATGATGTTTGGATAATGGCATGTCAAAACACATGGGGCATTGACGCTACACGTACGTTGGAGAGTGTTCCCGGTGCGAGTGTTGGCCTTGAGTTGTAGAACACTGCAAACTATAATGAAAAAACTCGACCGTTTTAATTTAAACACTTAAAAAATGAATCAGTTTCTGGAATGCCAATTTGTTTTTGTTTAAAAAGGTTGCAAACATAGGTTTAATGTGCTTGGCTTGGGGCTTACCCTGTCCGGTGCAAAGAGGGTTGGTTTGGTGCGATTGGCATGAGAGTTTACCAAACATGAAGCAACGACGTGGAGGAAGTTTTTGGTCGGAGGTATTTTTGAGCCTTCCCAATGTAATTTCAACATTTGTGCGGTTGTAAACAAGATTGTTATCTTTAGAGAAGAATGTTTGAATATGCAAAAATTCATTATAAAAATTGCAATTAACATTCCAAATACAAGACAATTCTCCTATTTTTACTAGAACAAAATAAAAATGGCAATTTTTCAAACTAACACATTTTCAAGTTTTTGTTCTAAAAATAACATCATTAGTTTAAATTTTCAATAATAAAAAAAATTAAATCGTAAATTAGAAAAATAAATCCAAACATAATGTTTTAAATTTATATATAATTTATTTATAGTGAATAAGTATTTTACATAATTATCACTAATATATTATTTGAGGAACATTTTTAAAAAATAACTTTATCACGACGTTTTATTAACAAAAAAATCATGATTACGTGTATCACCACATTGAGTTTCAAATAAATATATAAATATTTAAGTTAATAAAATAATTATAATATATGTGTTATTAATTTGGATACAAAATCAATATATTTTATTAAACTAACCAAAAATACTATTTAAATTCATAAAAAATAATTATTTTTCTTTCTTTAATTTACATATACAAAAATTAATATTAAAATAATTTTAAATAAAATTTAAAATTATATAAATATATAATTTATATTTATTAATAAATAATATTATATAATTTATGAATATTTTTCTCCACGCAAGGCGTGAATATAAATATAGTTTGTGCTATTTTGAGATTTTAATTTTAGGGTGTTAGATTTGAAAAAAAAACTTTAAAAAATATTATTCAAATATAAACTTTTGATTATTTCTCATATATTTTATTATTATTTTATTACATCGTTATATAGATTATTTTAGTTATTATGAAGGAAAAAATGCTAATTAAAAAGCAACCGTTACTCAATACTCAGATTAAACATTCCTTAAATTGTGACAATATCGAGATGATCTCTCTTCATGGCTCACATGATATTTGTGGAGAGATATAAAATTAAAAATATCAAAAACAAAATAAAAAGATTCAGAGGAACAAAAAAATGAATAATAATGGAAATATGAATTAAGTGTCTTTGACTCTTTGGCGAATGTGAAAAGTAAAGTACATTTTTACACTTAAGAAACACATAGATTGAACCAAAACCTCACTCTCTAGATATCCTTCAAACAAAAAAAGCCTTCTTCAGTTTCTTCTTCTCAGATTCTTGTCTGAATTCACCTCAAGATGCCGATCAACAGAGACCCATCAACACCTCCTCCTGTCATCGGAAAAATTGGACCTTACACTGTCTTCATGACTCCTCCAGCGACTCCAAAACCACCTGAATCTCCTGCCGCCCTGTCTCAAAAGCCCATCATTCCACCACCGGTTCTTCCTCCTCCACAGCAGTTTAAATCAGTAGCTTCCTATGAACAGGACGGATCAGTATTGGGATTCTTCAAAAACGCCGTCACAAGGGTTCAAAATGGTAAGAAACGAGAGAAATCTGATAGATTTTTGAGGAAAAAGTTTCCTTATTTTCGGATCTTGGCTTTTTGAGATTTAACCTCTGGTTGGTTGGTAAGGGAATTGATGTAAAGATTCTATCTTTGTGAAGTAGCTGGAAAATAGATTAAACTGTAGATTAAGTTTCTATATTTGGTTCTTAAAACAATTTGCAACTTGACATTCTTGTGTGTGGTTTATCACTTTGCTATATAGCACATTCACGTGTGGATGATCATTTGGTGAGATGGTTTGGATTAAACCAATCCAAGTACCAGTGGGCTTTGGACGAGTACTACGAAGGCAAAGGATCAGTATGTATTCCTTAATTCTTTCATAAGTTTATTGCTTTCCTTTTGATTCTTGATACGTTTAGTTTCTCTCGCTCTTCCGGTTCTTGAATCTTTTTTATTGCTTTGGTTAGTCAATTTGTTTTGTTAACTGGTTAGTTGGATAAAATCATGTTTCATGTACATTTTGGGTAAGCTTTGAAGCAAAGCTCGTTATTAGAGTGTGAAATGTTCCACATCGGAAATTGGAACATTTCTACACTAGTATATATGGTATATGAGCCACTCCATTCATTACCAATTGGTTTTGAATTGGATGCCCATGTTTCTTAATATGCTATCAGAGCTCAAAGTTAGCCCGACATACGATTTTCCACAAAAACGGTTTTCCACGTTATAAGTGACCCGTATAAGTGACTCGTATTGTCGTGGTATGTTCGAGATGTTGGTTCGTGTTCAAGTGTTTTATTCTTCCTGGCTTTACTTCTTGTTTTTGTTCTAAACTAATGAACAAAACAGTATACAGCCAATGGAAAGGGTAAAGCATCTTTGAAGCTTGATCTTGATTGGTTTTGAACTTACTCTCTTTAGTCACTGATTTTATTGCATATGTTCCTCGGTTAACACTAATCTGTGTTGAATCAAATGCAGGAAATGAAGGGTATGGAAGCTAAGGAGATGTCGGAAAAAATACAGAGCGTATAAGCAACTATATACACTTCTTGTCCCTTTGGCCAATTCCAAAACCTGTGTTTTTCCTAAGAGTTAGAAAGCTTGAGTCTTGATAAAAGTTTTCTTCAGATGATCAGTGATTGAGTCCATTGAATCTTTAGAGATCTCTTTTGGTATATTTGATAAACTATGTAGCTCTTTGTAATTTTATGATGAAATCTCCGAAGGAAAATGGAGTTGCATTGCTCATTTGGTTTGTTTTAAGTTTAATCACATTGTTTATTTTGTTACCCTATCTTTATATTATAATTTATATGTTATGTCTCAATTTGAAAACAAATTGCTTACATATTCTTTCGTCAACAAAACAATTTAGTAAGTTTGATTCTCAAACTCACATATTATTGTCAATTCAGAATATGATTTGAAGATATTTATACATTTCTTTATATTCTTTACAAAAGTTCAATTTCTAGAATAGTCATTATAAATAATATCTTTAGAATTTAGATTTGAATCTCTCTTTTCATTTCTTCCTTTTTCTTTGGCCTCAAAATCACTCTTTGTTGATTAAGTAAAAAATGTTGATTATATGATATAAATCATATGCTAAAAATATAACTAGAAAATATATAGAAAAACATTTAATTACCACAACGGGCGAATACAATAACCCAATATTTTCATACGAAAATTTAATATCCATACAAAGGAAGGTAGAATCGAATTCCATATCTTTAAAATGAATATAGAGGTGGTGCAATCACTATCTCACTTATTCTTCCTTCCAGTATTATGTTTAGTATCATAGATTGTCTAATATAATATTTTTCCAGCTCAATTGATTCCATAATTTTATTAGAATAATACTTTAAAGTAGCACATTTAAATTTTTTGCTCTAAATTTAGCATTATAAATTCAAAATTAAAAAAATATCACAAATTATTTTTTGAAAATACATATTTAGTATAAATAAATTACAGATATAATTAAAATATTAGATTTAAATTATAAAAGTCATAAGTATTTAATATTAAATTTGTGTTTATTTTGAAAATTTAAACTAATGATGTTATATTCAAAAACAAAAACATAAAATTTTTTCAATTTTTAGATTGAACATTTATTCCACTATTCATGATTCATTGGTTATTAGATAAATATAGAGTAATACCCTAAAATAGCACCATTTTAAGTTTATCTTCCAAATTTAGCACACTAAAACTAAAATTCCTAAAATAGCATAAATTATTATGTAAAAATAATTATTTACTTTAAATAAAATATATATAAAATTAAAACATAATGTTTGGGTTCACTTTTTCCAATTTAGAGTTTAAATTTTTTTTCATTAGGAATAAGTTTTCAATTATTTTAGTATTAAATTTGTGCTATTTTTGGAAATTTAAATCACTAATGCTATATTTGGAACAAAAACTTGAAATAGTGTTATTTTAGTCAATTGTCCATAAATATATTGGACCTATCTATATTTCAGGCCCAACTGTAACTGGTTCCCATTTGATAACAGCCCAATTGTTTTTTTGGGGTCACAGCTTTCACAAAATTACAATTTTTTTTTATATTTTCCAATTAAATGGAAAAATAAAAACACAGACAAAGGGTTTTAGTTAGGGCTTTTAAAGCAGAAATTTGCGCTGCTGCTCTTCTTCTTCCCAGAATCATAGCCTCTCAGTCAATTCTTCGCCGGAGATAGTAAAAAACCATGATTCGTGGCGGAAGAAGCTATGTCGTATCACCTCCATCGTTCTCCAATGACGCTAAGAGGCTCCTTGTTTGCACAGAGAACAAGGTCTCCGTCTTCAGCGTCGCCACTGGTTTACTGGTACCAATTTTTTTAAATCGAAATAGTGTCAAATGTTTCTCTCCAAATCGTTGATTTATAGATATCCCTCTTTTTTTTAGATTACTTCGCTCGAAGGTCATACAGCTCCAGTGACGACTCTGATTGTTGTACCTGCTTCGAGTGCGGCTCAAAAAATTCTCTGCTATTGCTGGACTGCGTCTCTCGATGGTACAATTCGGCACTGGGATTTCTCTGGACCGGAGCTTTTGAAAACCATTGCTGTTCAACTTCCGATTTACTCTATGGTAAGTAAAAAACTGAATACTTTGGGAATGTCTTGTTTATGAAGCTGTCTTCTTGTTTATTTTTTTTTCTAGGTCATTCCTTCTCTTTTGAGTGAACCTCAACAAATTGATAAACGAAGTGAATCTAGTAAGTTAGTTGCATATGTTTCTGTTGAGGATACAAGTGGGGTCACAGAAGGGTCCAGAGAGTTGCGTGGGCACATTCGAAGATTTAACCTAGCTAAAGAGCGTCTTCCTCGTGGAGATACTTTGAAAGAGGTCAGGTTTAATGGAGTTATTCTAATCTCATTGGAGGGCCAGACTTGTGTCTTTGATTTGATTGAATATTCAAAATCATTTCCTTACCTTCTTGTGTAGACGGAAGAACCAAAATCAATTGTTATCAGTCCCTCTGGAGAATTTTTTGGAATCCGGCACAAGTGCAAAATCCATATATGGGGTGTTCCTTCTGGAGGATCAAGGAATGCAGTTTCCAGGAAGATGACATTACATCACACAAAGGTTATCAATGCTTTTGCTTTTCATCCCACAGAGAGAATTATCGCTGCTGGAGATGTAACAGGAAGAGTGTTAATTTGGAGAGGATTTGGTAATAGAAAACTTGCGTTGGGTAATCAAAAGAAAAATTTGAGAACAATGGTTGATGTGGACAACCCTGGGGTGAGAGATGAAGATGATGCCGAATCTTGCACTACGTGGCATTGGCACTCTGCTGAAGTAAACGCCCTTAACTTCTCTTCCGATGGGGCATATTTGTACTCAGGTGCGACTGAACTTTGTTTGTGTGTGTGTTTATATGATGCTGGACTAACATCCATTGGTTTAGTCACCCAATATTAACTCGTAGGTCATGTTGATGGTCATTTTATGTGAGAATTCTCTAAACAAATTTCGTGAGTTCTTACTCTGTATTTCTGTTTTCTGATTCTTTAGGGGGAAGGGAAGGGGTACTTGTCGTTTGGCAGCTAGACACAGGGAAGAAGAAATTTTTACCAAGAATAGGGTCTCCCTTATTGTATTTTATGTGGTCTCCAGATCCAACTCTCTCTTCTGTAAGTCGGAGATTATTCTTTCAATCTGATCTAACACATAACCTGCTGAAAGAGAAAAAAGGAATGTTTACTGATTTTACTGATAACAAGAGCTGCAGGTGGTTTGTGCAGATAATCAGATCCATTTGCTTAAAATGCCTTCCATGGAGATTTTAAGGACCATTTCTGGAATCAAGGTTCGGCTTAGAAATCTTTCAAACCACCTAAACCCTTCTCGGTTTAGTCAATGTTTCTAGGATTCGAGAAATTCACACCACTGCTTCAAATTACTTTGTTGGGCTTGTTGGCATTTACTTCAATGTGTGTTTTGTTTTACAGCCTCCCCCATCATTGCCTATGATGTATGAAGGCTTGGCTAGTACTGTTGCCTTTGATCGATCTTCTGGCATCGCTGCTTTGTGCACAGAAAATTATTGTGTTCAGCTATACAATCTACTTAATGACCGGGGAATTTCAGAGGTTAGACTATAGTTCCAAAATACCCTTAAGAATCTCTTTTTCCATTTTCTGCTGTCTATAAATTCTCTAAGTTGGTATGTGATAGTTGTAATGTTAACCTTTTAACCAATGCTTTTGCAGGTTCAAGTTTGTGAGAGAAACCATCAACCAGGCGATGAAATCACAGTAAGTACATTTCCATGCTGATTTATTTGGCTTTACAGCTACGATTATTTTCATTTTGGTGATAATTTGAGAATATGGTAATAGGTTGTGGTGACAGCTGTTGCTCTATCCCTGGATGGCTCAGTGATGAGTACAACCGAGGTTAAACTTCCTGAAGATGGCATAGGAGGCCTAGTATCCCTCAAGTTTTGGATGTCTGAACCAGACAACAAAACTTTCACCTTATCCACAATCGTATATGAACCGCACAGGTTAATAACTTCACGATGTTTAAAGCTTTATTTGTCATCATTACCCAATCTTGTCTTATCATTATATAGGGATGTAAGAATTCACACAAGAGTATATGTTTGTATGTTTTACAGGGATGCGGGTGTCTCAGCCATTGCCTTCCACCCTATGCGTTCGATGGCAGTTAGTACATCGTTCGGTGGGGACTTTAAGGTAGTTCTTGAACTGATCTTTTTTTAATATATCTCACTGATTTTTTTTTATTTGGTTATTGACAACACAATTGCCGTTTCAGATTTGGGTTTGCAACAGCGACAAGAACCAGATGGTTAAGGACTCTAGCTGGATATGTCATGCAGTTGGCTCTTATAAGTAATAGCTTCTCTACGCATTAGGAAATTTCAACAATTGCAACTGTTTTGCCTTGCAATCAAATTTCCTTTGAATATTCTCCAGGAAGAAACCAATGACTGCTGCTGCTTTTTCTGGGGATGGCACTGTTCTAGCTGTTGCGGCTGAGAATGTTATTACGCTTTGGAATCCGGACAAGAACATTCTCTTGTCTGTTTTAGGAGCGACTCTTACGGTAAAAAAAGCTGTGCAGTTTTCCATTAAAAAGTTAGAGCCTCTTTCATAAACACTGATGTTAAATCTCTCGATATATTACAGCCAATCACAAAGCTCTGTTTCGCTGGGAAGTCTGAGTTCCTTGTTGCTGCATCCCATTTTCCGAAACCTGAATTATCTGTTTGGAATACATCAAAGCTATCTGTATCATGGTCGTATGGATTACGCATAGAAGGTGAATATTATAACGCTTTCTTTAACTTAATCCTTGTTGTATTTTGCTTAATAAATGTTTCTCTCGTTCTGTAGCTGTCACTTCCGCAGTGGATTCATCGGATTTTGCGGTCTTGGCTTTGATCCCAAAAGCTTTTAAAAAGAGTAAATCTAAGAAAAATATTTTCTGCGGTAGAGACGGTGCCATTCTCTTGTTTAGCGGATCAGATCCTAAGCCAGTATCTATATGGACTGTAATGAAGGTATGACAAAAGAATAAAACCCACTAATACTTAACCGTTAAAGAGAGATGAAACCAACAAGAGAAACCATGTCTAAATTGCAGGCTCAGGGCGGATCAATCTCATTTCTAGAAGGAGACAATTCTCAGGTTCGTCTTGCATATGTAAATGGAAGCCATGAGTATGTTGTTTTCGATCCCAATAGCGATGAGTCACACGAGCGTAGCGCTATTGACTATGAAGGTCTTGCTGGTCATGAAGAGACGAAAGGTAAAACAAATCAAGAAAGAAACTTTCTTTTAACCTGTTTTTGCTCATGTTATTAATCGAAAAAGTCTACATCTTGTAGGAGAATTCGGGTACACATCTTTGTACGGGCAGTTACCGGACTATGACAAGAAGAGAATAGAGAATGTTGAATTGTTGGGAACACCGTTTGTATCGTCAGAGAGACCATGGGAAACGTTATTCAGCGGTTCCACGCTAAATTTTCCGCCTCTTCAGAAACTATGTTCTGAGTTCTTCGAGTCACTAATGGAGAAAAGAACGACCGCTGTGGAATGAGAGACAAATTACACAAGCTTACACACAAAAAGGTTTATACAGGAGAATTCAGTTTGCAACCCATCTTTGTTTGTTCAGAAAATTTTGTAGTTTTTTTGTTGTGAGAGAATGGGTTCGGTTTTATGTTGTTGCTTAACAGAATTTTGGAACAAAGTGCAAGATTCTAACCGAATGTCCCGGTTTGACTGAAATCAAAACAGATATGGAACTGAACCGAGTTTTGGTAATTTTTGAGTTGTAGGTAATTTAGGTATGTTAAACCAAGCAGATTTTGAAATCATATTGTTTTATTTTATATATTAAATTTTTTTTTCTGATCTGAGTAATATTCGAAAATATCATTTTTTTTGTCTTAACCCTAATATTTTAAAATTAAAATTTTAAAAATAACATAAATAATTATATAAAAATAATTATTTATTCTAAATAAATTATACATAAAACATTATATTTTAGGTTATTTTTTAATTTAAAATTTAATTTTTTAATTAAAATAAAATTTTCATGTATTATAAAATTAAATTTGTGCTATTAATGGAAATTTAAATTAGTGATGTTATTTGTAAAACAAAAGTTTAAAAAAATACTATTTAAATTTAAAACAAAAACTTAAAAAATGCTATTTAAATTTAAAACAAAAATAATGCTATTTTATCCAAAATACCATTAATATTTGTATTTTCTAAAATATCAATAATTTTTTTTTCTTCAAAAAATATTACAACCACTAATAATAATTTTTTAAGATTTATAATTGAAATATTTAGATTTAGATTTAGTATTAGTTTTTAGAATTTAGTATGTACTTTTTGAGGTTTAGTTTTTAAGTTTTTAAATTTAATTTTGGTTTGTGGTATTTTTGGTAGAAATTTTAATTATACGTTTGGAAAAGTAAACTATTGATAGTATTTTAAAATAAATATTTTTTTTTGATATTTTTAAGAATTGTCCTTATCAATTTGTTTATAGACAATGCTAGAAACTCTTATATATGAATAGCTAAATAAAGAGTTTTGATAATATATATCATTCTAAATAAGCATTGGAGGAGCATGAGATGTATAGCTATCCTATTCGTCCCTATATTAGAAATTTTAGAAAATCAGAATTGAGTACAAAATTTATAAATATGTTCAACCTTATATACCAATATGTAAACATTTTCATTAAATTGAAACTCATTGATCATTTGTTTTTTTTTCTTCTAAAAAACCAAATTTGGATGGATCATTTTCATTAAATTTTTTGTTATATGACAGAACTTTTGATAGTGCGAAGGATTGGGTATTCATTTTTTACCATTGTTTTTTGTTATACATTTTTTTTAACTTATGTTAAGTCTTAGTTTTCATACTTTTTTAAAAATTCAAATCTCATAGCGTTTAGATACTTTGATTAAAGGTTACTCATACCCAAAGTTGAAACCAAACCGGACAAATCTCTGTTTGGGGTCCTTGATAACGATACAAAAAAATCGGTCATTATTTTGAAAATACTTTTATTACAATGATAAATAAAAATAAATTTTTTCGTCAAATTCATTAGTTCTATCCTGTTAACGGTTTTTTTCCTTTTTCGTTTGTGATCTTGTTAAATTCAGTGCTGATACGGATAAGATAATGTTAAATTTGTTTTACATAATCTATGAAATTTGTGGGTGAGAGAGAAAGAGAGCGATGTATGTAGCATTGATGCGGTTCCAATCAAAATAAAAGAAAAAACAATACAAATGATTTCATTAATAAACAAACATAAATAACATTTTTATTAAATAGAGGAGATAGAAACATACATAGTTCATACAATATTGGAAACAAATGCAAAATGTAAAGAGACGTGAGCTACTATATAGTTTCCTTTACAGACGAGAAAACATAGCACCACTTTTATTATTTGCAAAAACTGTAACTTAAAATAAAGATTTCAAAGAAGATAACTTTGGTTTTTGGAAAATGTTTTGCTTACCTCAAATCGTACTTTTGCAATATTCATTACTCGGTGACAGTTTCGTTGGTTACTTCTGTAGCATCCCATGCTCGCGATGCTGTAAATGTCAACTAGAATATTTAGTCTTCTACTATTATATATTCTTAAATGAATCAATAAGATTGTCCACAAACAGAAATATAACCTGCACGAGAGAGACCACAACAATAGTCAGCTCCAATGTGCCACGAGAAGTAACCACGCAGACCTTTCTCTTTAGCATATCTAACTTTTTTCACGATACTTTGATTATCATCATATGCTATCCATATTTTTTCAGCATAGCAATAATCTCCAGTCACTGCTTGATTGTGCATAGTGGCGGCTCCATTATAAACTATATAGTTTCTTACCTCATCATATTTAATAGAACCGTCAGTTGATAGTGCTGGTCCGGTGGTAGGTGCATTATAACCATTATCTTTAACGTCTTCGAGAGTCCATGCCCAACCAACGTATGGTAATCCAAGAACAGCTTTGTGTGGCGGAAGCCCAACGTTTATCCATTGTTCCAAACCCGAGTGACCGCTTAGACCTATTATTAAGAATCCATTATGAATACATTTGATGTTATAAACTAAATTTTTTTTTTTTTAACTAGATTATTCATTGTGCATTGCATAATATTTTTTTATTATGTTTATATATTATACCTGATGTATCGAATAAAGCGGCGGATGGACCGGTTACTTTGGACCAACTTGGTGCATAAAAATCAAAGGCTCTAACATTAATCCAATCTAAGTTGTCAACAATGGCTTGAACCGGATATGAAACCGAATTGTATTTAGGGGAATAGAAAACTCTAGCCGTCAATAATAAAGCAAGATTCTCGGTCTTATCAGACTCATCGTCAATTGCTGAACGCCATTCTTGTAGTAGGATTTCCAAGTTAGTCATGTCAACATCATTGTCAGGGTACTCCCAAGCTAGATCGAGACCGCTGAACTGAAAAGTTCTTGCGATCCGGATCGAAGATTCAATGAATGATTTCCGATAGCTCGAGTTTCTTGCCATGGACGAAAATGCGGAATTGTCAATGTTTCTTCCACCGATCGACAATAAGGTGTGCACTCTATCATTTTTCACTTTTACGATTTCAGTGAAACTGGTGAATTTGTACCAATGTTGCATGATAGAGACTTCATGAGATTGAGAATCGATTTCGGCGAAAGCACAAAATAGGTGAGTGAAAAGCTTTGAATCAATCTTTTCTGCTGATGATCTAGTACTTAAACCATCAACTGAGTCACCAAAATATGAAGATTCACCATCCGGAAACCAGTATGCAGCTTTCACTGCCTTGGAGGAGGAGTCCATTGTCACAAAAGAAGGTATATTGGATCTCAAAGTCTTTAACGAAATGTTTTTGTTATGTATTTGTTTCTTTGCTATGTTTGTTGTAGGTAGTTTCTTTTATAGGGATTTTGGCAAGAGATGTTTTAATTATTACAACAATAAACAAATTCAACTTTCTATTTTGTATTTTTAAAGTTAAGTCTTTTTATAAATGATGCCACTGTCACAAATTATTAAACAATTTCCTTTGTATTTCACATCAAACTAAATGCTTTCCAGTTATGAAATGTAATAAATAAAGACTTGGTTATATATAATTCATTTCTTTTGTCAACCTTCTATATATTAATTTTACATTTTGTGGATGTGTTCCATTTCAGAATCATTACTAATATTGTGATTAAATATCTTCACGAATGATTTCTTTAAACTAGAATATAAATATATACATTAACGCTGTTCGTTTTGTAGTCGTAAGAATTTGCGGCTGCGTCATGCGGTCAAACGTTGTTCGTTTGACCATCACAGCTTCTTCCGGTCAAATGCTATGGTCGATCGCAGTAATCTATGGTAAAAAAATTTATCCGTTGTAGAATTGTAACATTTGCGATCAAAAAATTGCGATAAAACCTGTATCGATAACCTATAGTGATAAAACGAACAACAATACTACAGCGTTTAACCGTAGTGTTTGACCGCAGGTCGCTGCCGCAGACATTGTGGCAAACAAACGAACAACGTCATTATTAGTTCTATGTACATTATATGCTCCTGCCATTTACACATATTTTTTAAAATCTTTAACTCCCAAGACTCTTTCATAGTCTATATGTCTAACCATTTGTTTGATCAAGTGACTATAGATCATATAACTAAGTATTGGATGGATGTACACATTACAAGTGACTATAGATCATATAGCTTTATGATTAGTTTGGCTTGAAGGATTAGTTGATATATAGGAATATCAAACTTGATCACACTAATTTTAAAGATGCTATATTAAGTTCCGGTACTAAGTTGATGTTTTTAATAAATCAAAAAGACTATCAAAATATTTTATATTTAACTATTTATATTTTCTTATTAATAATGATAAAATCATAAATTATATTTTATAACTATTGAAAATTAAAATATTATCCGTTTCATAGATCAGTTTAACAACCATACCATGGAATATAATTCATATTATTATACTCCAATAAAGATAAAAGTAAAGTTATTTAATGTTGTTTTTTTCAAAATAAATGTACACTAGATTTATATCCATGCCATGCGTGAGGAAAAATATTCGCAAATTATATAATATTTTTATTAATAAATTTTAATTAAATAGTTATATAATTTTAAATTTTATATAAAATTACTTTTAACATTAATTTTGTATATATAAAATAAGGAAAGAAAATAATTATTTGTTACGAATTTAATAGTAATTTTTAGTTAGTTTAATAAAATATATTGATTTTCTAAACAAATTAATAACAATAGCATATATTATAATTATTATAGTAAGTTAAATCCATTTATACATTTGTATGAAATTTTTGTTAATAACACGTTAGGATAAAATTATTTTGTTAAAATATTTTTTAAATAATATATTAGAAATATATATGATTCATATATGAGTAGTTCAAAAATTTCAGTTTATTGTTATTTTGTTTCATACTAGGTGATTTTATCCACGTCTTCAGTGATGAATTATTTTGTAACATAAGTGAATCATAGTAATTTGTTATTAATTTTTATGGTTCGAAGACAACCATTGTTTGGCTCCAATCATCGCTATTCTTCTCAAGTGATAATTGATTTCTTATCAACCATCGTTCTTAAACCTCCATCTCCTCCACATGACTTATACCTAAATTTTCATTGACCAAAGTTTCTATCTCTAATCTAACTTTCTCACCTAAAATTTCAGATGCTCAAATTATCTAATAAGTTATTAATTTATCCAAGTTTATGTATTTGTATTTCACAGAAAATAGTCTTTTTCTAACAAAATATTAAGTAAAGACTTAATATATCAAAAAAAAAAATTTGGTTGGTCAACCCCTTATAGAGTTTACATTGTGCAGCGGTCCATTTCACAATCATCACTCATATAGTTATGTTTTTATTGTGCATTATTCATTAAAAAAAAGTTTAACAATTGTATTATATGATTTCTTATAAGAATTGAATTTTCTTATGAGTTCAAATTTGGTCTCACCATTTTGGTTCAAACAATTGAACATCTTAATATTCGGTTAAACTACCATTTTTTCCAACATGCAGTCAATACTTAATTTCTGAACATAAGCTTTGATATCAATTGTTGGGTTGTGTAAACTCAAATATAACTCTACCTCTTAGCATGATATTGTCCGCTTCGTGCCAAATGGCCAAGCCCATACCGAAAGTAAACTATTTATTATATTTTATAAAATAAAATTTTATAAAAATCGTATATATAATTAGGTTATATATTGAAATATGTCTGAAAATTTAAAAGAGATACTATCATGATAAAATAATATATCATAATTGTATTATGTATATAATTTAAAATATAGTCTTATGAATTATTTTATATGAGTAAAACTTCATTTTGTATGTGGAAAGATTTGAATATTTGAGATTTAAAAATATTTTTAGTGAAGAAATATTTTGAAACTCAATTAAAATTACACTAAAACTATTAATAAGATAAGTAAATGTTTTGGTATAGAAATTAAAGTATGTTATAGATAAATATAAAAGAGTATAAATATAGTTTGACTATTTTTCAATTAAACTAAGTTATAAGTAAATTTAAATCAAAATGTTGGCATTATTATCAAGAATAGAATAATTTATGTATTGATTATTAGTAGGTAATGTGGTGAAAGATTTGTAAAATTAATGGACTGACTATCTATTTCTCATTTAGAACTATCGTATACCACTAAATACCCGTAGAACTAATGTCACGGTTTATATATCCACGTTGGAGAAGTTGAAAATATATTTCTCCCTCAATTAAAAGATAAAAATATATTTTCTCCTCAATTAAAAGTTAAAAACATATTTTCACCTTTATTGAAAGTTCGAAACCTAATTATACATGACCGTAGTTCGTGTCGTAAATCAAGTAACTCAACTGCTCGGAGGAAATTGGTTTCGAACTTCAATTGAGGGGAAAATATGTTTTCCACTTCTCCAACGTGGATATACAAACCATTACATTAGTTATACGGATATTTGGTGATATATGATAGTTCGGAGGGAGAAATAGATCGTCACCCCAAATTTAATCTAATAGTTTTATGTGTATTAATGATTATTGAATGAAATATGTAATAATTTATCTAGTAAATTAAGATTTGTTTTAATTTTGTTTTGACAGATTATGAGCAAGCGATATCTCAACATGACATAATTATATATAACACGTCGAGATAAAACTATTTTGTTAAAATATTTCTCAATTAATATATTAGAAATATTACACAATTTTCTAGTTTTCAAATGTGGGAGTTGGATTGATATTCCATCACTTTTAAAATACATAATTGAGTACTTGATTTTATATATCATTTTATCCACATTATAAATCATTAGATATGAATAACTGAATAAAAATTTATGATATTATTATATATCCTCATCCCCAACAAGAAGTGGAAGAGCATAAATAAATTGTGCAATTCTTCTCAAACCAAACATTCATGTCTATATATGGGACACTTTTGAAAATTAGAGATGAGTACAAGATTTATTAAAAAAGTTTATAAACCTTTACTATGACTTGCTAAACACTTCAAATAAACTATAAAATGAATTGTGTGAAATGTTTTATAAGGTTTGATAAGATATTTTTTTAAAAATATAACCTAATTTTTCACATTACAGTTTCTTTTTTTAAGTCATAAAAGCATATAGTAATGCAAACAAAATTAGAGAAAATTTCCATGAAATTTTCATCGAAGAATTGTTGTTAAAAACGGTAGAAGTCTCATTTTATATTAATGTTTAGCATAGATCCATACATGTTATGTTAACTGATAATGTTTATTTAAAAAAAATTCAAATGATTGTAGTTTGAGAATATGACTATCAAAAGTTGATGTATTTTTATTTCGTTACAAATAGTATTTAAGGAAAAATAATAAATAACGAATCCGTTATATATCTAAGAAATTCATATTAATTATCAACCCTCTACATATACATTGTGTATTGTTCAATTCACAATTATTATAATTATACCCACCTTTGAGGCATTGTGTTGTAACTAAATTATGTAAATTTTTTTATAAAGTTAGATATAGTTTAAAAAATATATAACCTACTTTGATGTATTTGTATTTCATATCAAATATTCTTTGGCTAAGAAAAACAATAAATAAAGACTCGGTTATATATCTAATAACATATATAGATCTACATTGTATTGGTTCAATTCACAATTACTACCAATATAGTTATATGAATGCTCGGGCATTCTGTTGTAACTAAATTAAAATAGTTTATAATTCTATTATTTGATTTTTTTATACATAGAGAATTTGATTAAGACTCTGAATTTAGTCTCAGCAACTTCGTATATCTGGTGTATGTGTATATGAGAAGAAATACAAGTGTTTGATTTTATAATAAAATACGTCGTTTATATGATAATCACATCAATTTTATAATTAAAAATATCAAATATTCGAACATATCTTTATCTTTATTAACATTGAGATGGTAAGGAATGAAATAAAAGGTGGTGACGTGATTGGGTAGATAATATTACAAACTTGAAGGAATATTATATGAGTAATACCGTAAAATAATATTTTTTCAAGTTTTTTTCCCAAATTTAGCATCTCAAAATTAAATTCCCAAAAATAGCACAAATACTTATGTAAAAATATTTATTTATTTTAAACAAATTTTATATAAACTTAAAGTATTGTGTTTGGGTTCATTTTTTCCAATTTAGGGTTTAGTTTTTTCTTTTAAAATATAGTTTTAATGCATTTTAATCTTAAATTTGTGCTAATATTAGAAATTTGAACTAATGATGCTATTTTTGAAATAAAATTTAGAAATATGCTATTTTAGACATTTACCCATATTATATTGAAAGAGAGAGCGATGTATGTAGCATTGATGCGGTTCCAATCAAAATAAAAGAAAAAATAATACAAATGATTTCATTAATAAGCAAACATAAATAACATTTTTATTATTTAAATAGAGGAGATAGAACGAGAGGAGCAAGTGGTCTAGTGGTTGTACTACTTCTACGTCCATCCTAGAGGTGTAAAGTTTGACTCCACCGCCCCTCGTAGGAAGATGCTAAATCTTCGTATGAAGATATTGGACTATTGGGTCGGTCTGTTGTGATCCAATGACAAAAAAAGAAGAAAAATAGAGGAGATAGAACCATACATAGTTCAAACAATATTGGAAACAAATGCAAAATGGAAAGAGACGTGACTTGCTATGTTTCCTTTACAGACGAGAAAACATAGCAACA
Organism: Pugionium cornutum; assembly: GCA_018901935.1. Classification (NCBI taxonomy): domain Eukaryota; kingdom Viridiplantae; phylum Streptophyta; class Magnoliopsida; order Brassicales; family Brassicaceae; genus Pugionium; species Pugionium cornutum. The sequence continues at coordinate 32,454,593 of CM032160.1, read as the reverse complement.
CTTTTATTATTTACAAAAACTGAAACTTAAAATAAAGATTTTAAAGAAGATAACTTTGGTTTTTGGAAAATGTTTTGCTTACCTCAAATCGTACTTTTGCAATATTCATTACTCGGTGACAGTTTCGTTGGTTACTTCTGTAGCATCCCATGCTCGTGATGCTGTAAATATCAACTAGAATATTTAGTCTTCTACTATTATATATTCTTAAATGAATCAATAAGATTATCCACAAACAGAAATATAACCTGCACGAGAGAGACCACAACAATAGTCAGCTCCAATGTGCCACGAGAAGTAACCACGCAGACCTTTCTCTTTAGCATATCTAACTTTTTTCACGATACTTTGATTATCATCATATGCTATCCATATTTTTTCAGCATAGCAATAATCTCCCGTCACTGCTTGATTATGCATAGTGGCGGCTCCATTATAAACTATATAGTTTCTTACCTCATCATATTTAATAGAACCGTCAGTTGATAGTGCTGGTCCGGTGGTAGGTGCATTATAACCATTATCTTTAACGTCTTCGAGAGTCCATGCCCAACCAACGTATGGTAATCCAAGAACAGCTTTGTGTGGCGGAAGCCCGGCGTTTATCCATTGTTCCAAACCCGAATGACCGCTTAGACCTATTATTAAGAATTCGTTATGAATACATTTGATGTTATAAACTAATTTTTTTTTTAAACTAGATTATTCAATGTGCATTGCATAATATTTTTTCAATTATGTTTATAAATTATACCTGATGTATCGAATAAAGCGGCGGATGGACCGGTCACTTTGGACCAACTTGGTGCATAAAAATCAAAGGCTCTAACATTAATCCAATCTAAGTTGTCAACAATGGCTTGAACCGGATACGAAACCGAATTGTATTTAGGGGAATAGAAAACTCTAGCCGTCAATAATAAAGCAAGATTCTCGGTCTTATCAGACTCATCGTCAATCGCTGAACGCCATTCTTGCAGTAGGATTTTTAAGTTAGTCATGTCAAAATCATTGTCAGGGTACTCCCAAGCTAGATCGAGACCGCTGAACTGAAAAGTTCTTGCGATCCGGATCGAAGATTCAATGAATGATTTCCGATAGCTTGAGTTTCTTGCCATAGACGAAAATGCGGAATTGTCAATGTTTCTTCCACCGATCGACAATAAGGTGTGCACTCTATCATTTTTCACTTTTACGATTTCAGTGAAACTGGTGAATTTGTACCAATGTTGCATGATAGAGACTTCATGAGATTGAGAATCGATTTCGGCGAAAGCACAAAATAGGTGAGTGAAAAGCTTTGAATCAATCTTTTCTGCTGATGATCTAGTACTTAAACCATCAACTGAGTCACCAAAATATGAAGATTCACCATCCGGAAACCAGTATGCTGCTTTCACTGCCTTAGAGGAGGAGTCCATTGTCACAAAAGAAAGTATATTGGATCTCAAAGTCTTTAACGAAATGTTTTTGTTATGTATTTGTTTCTTTGCTATGATTTGTTGTAGGTAGTTTCTTTTATAGGGATTTTGGCAAGAGATGTTTTAATTATTGCAACAATAAACAAATTCAACTTTCTATTTTGTATTTTTAAAGTTAAGTCTTTTGATAAATGGTGCTACTGTCACAAATTATTAAACAAGTTCCTTTGTATTTCACATCAAACTAAATGCTTTCCAGTTATGAAATGTAATAAATAAAGACTTGGTTATATATAATTCATTTCTTTTGTCAACCTTCTATATATTAATTTTACATTTTGTATTGGTGTTCCACTTCAGAATCATTACCAATATTGTGATTAAATATCTTCACGAATGATTTCTTTAAACTAGAATATAAATATATACATTAAGACTGTTCGTTTTGTAGTCGCAAAAATTTGCGGTTGCGTCATACGGTCAAACGTTGTTCGTTTGACCATCACAACTTTTTGCGGTCAAACATTGCGGTCGATCGCAGTAATCTGCGGTAAAAAATTTATCCGTTGTAGAATTGTAACATTTGCGATAAAAAAATTGCGATAAAACCTGCGTCAACAACCTACAGTGATAAAACGAACAACAATACTACAGCGTTTAACCATAGTGTTTGACCGCAATGTTTGACCGTAGGTCGCTGACGCAGACATTGCGGCAAACAAACGAACAACGTCATTATTAGTTCTATGTACATTATATGCTCCTGCCATTTACACATTTTTTAAAATCTTTAACTCCCAAGACTCTTTCATAGTCTATATGTCTAACCATTTGTTTGATCAAGTGACTATAGATCATATAACTAAGTATTGGATGGATGTACACATTACAAGTGACTATAGATCATATAGCTTTATGATTAGTTTGGCTTGAAGGATTAGTTGATATATAGGAATATCAAACTTGATCACACTAATTTTAAAGATGCTATATTAAGTTCCGGTACTAAGTTGATGTTTTTAATAAATCAAAAAGACTATCAAAATATTTTATATTTAACTATTTATATTTTCTTATTAATAATGATAAAATCATAAATTATATTTTATAACTATTGAAAATTAAAATATTATCCGTTTCATAGATCAGTTTAACAACCATACCATGGAATATAATTCATATTATTATACTCCAATAAAGATAAAAGTAAAGTTATTTAATGTTGTTTTTTTCAAAATAAATGTACACTAGATTTATATCCATGCCATGCGTGAGGAAAAATATTCGCAAATTATATAATATTTTTATTAATAAATTTTAATTAAATAGTTATATAATTTTAAATTTTATATAAAATTACTTTTAACATTAATTTTGTATATATAAAATAAGGAAAGAAAATAATTATTTGTTACGAATTTAATAGTAATTTTTAGTTAGTTTAATAAAATATATTGATTTTCTAAACAAATTAATAACAATAGCATATATTATAATTATTATAGTAAGTTAAATCCATTTATACATTTGTATGAAATTTTTGTTAATAACACGTTAGGATAAAATTATTTTGTTAAAATATTTTTTAAATAATATATTAGAAATATATATGATTCATATATGAGTAGTTCAAAAATTTCAGTTTATTGTTATTTTGTTTCATACTAGGTGATTTTATCCACGTCTTCAGTGATGAATTATTTTGTAACATAAGTGAATCATAGTAATTTGTTATTAATTTTTATGGTTCGAAGACAACCATTGTTTGGCTCCAATCATCGCTATTCTTCTCAAGTGATAATTGATTTCTTATCAACCATCGTTCTTAAACCTCCATCTCCTCCACATGACTTATACCTAAATTTTCATTGACCAAAGTTTCTATCTCTAATCTAACTTTCTCACCTAAAATTTCAGATGCTCAAATTATCTAATAAGTTATTAATTTATCCAAGTTTATGTATTTGTATTTCACAGAAAATAGTCTTTTTCTAACAAAATATTAAGTAAAGACTTAATATATCAAAAAAAAAATTTGGTTGGTCAACCCCTTATAGAGTTTACATTGTGCAGCGGTCCATTTCACAATCATCACTCATATAGTTATGTTTTTATTGTGCATTATTCATTAAAAAAAAGTTTAACAATTGTATTATATGATTTCTTATAAGAATTGAATTTTCTTATGAGTTCAAATTTGGTCTCACCATTTTGGTTCAAACAATTGAACATCTTAATATTCGGTTAAACTACCATTTTTTCCAACATGCAGTCAATACTTAATTTCTGAACATAAGCTTTGATATCAATTGTTGGGTTGTGTAAACTCAAATATAACTCTACCTCTTAGCATGATATTGTCCGCTTCGTGCCAAATGGCCAAGCCCATACCGAAAGTAAACTATTTATTATATTTTATAAAATAAAATTTTATAAAAATCGTATATATAATTAGGTTATATATTGAAATATGTCTGAAAATTTAAAAGAGATACTATCATGATAAAATAATATATCATAATTGTATTATGTATATAATTTAAAATATAGTCTTATGAATTATTTTATATGAGTAAAACTTCATTTTGTATGTGGAAAGATTTGAATATTTGAGATTTAAAAATATTTTTAGTGAAGAAATATTTTGAAACTCAATTAAAATTACACTAAAACTATTAATAAGATAAGTAAATGTTTTGGTATAGAAATTAAAGTATGTTATAGATAAATATAAAAGAGTATAAATATAGTTTGACTATTTTTCAATTAAACTAAGTTATAAGTAAATTTAAATCAAAATGTTGGCATTATTATCAAGAATAGAATAATTTATGTATTGATTATTAGTAGGTAATGTGGTGAAAGATTTGTAAAATTAATGGACTGACTATCTATTTCTCATTTAGAACTATCGTATACCACTAAATACCCGTAGAACTAATGTCACGGTTTATATATCCACGTTGGAGAAGTTGAAAATATATTTCTCCCTCAATTAAAAGATAAAAATATATTTTCTCCTCAATTAAAAGTTAAAAACATATTTTCACCTTTATTGAAAGTTCGAAACCTAATTATACATGACCGTAGTTCGTGTCGTAAATCAAGTAACTCAACTGCTCGGAGGAAATTGGTTTCGAACTTCAATTGAGGGGAAAATATGTTTTCCACTTCTCCAACGTGGATATACAAACCATTACATTAGTTATACGGATATTTGGTGATATATGATAGTTCGGAGGGAGAAATAGATCGTCACCCCAAATTTAATCTAATAGTTTTATGTGTATTAATGATTATTGAATGAAATATGTAATAATTTATCTAGTAAATTAAGATTTGTTTTAATTTTGTTTTGACAGATTATGAGCAAGCGATATCTCAACATGACATAATTATATATAACACGTCGAGATAAAACTATTTTGTTAAAATATTTCTCAATTAATATATTAGAAATATTACACAATTTTCTAGTTTTCAAATGTGGGAGTTGGATTGATATTCCATCACTTTTAAAATACATAATTGAGTACTTGATTTTATATATCATTTTATCCACATTATAAATCATTAGATATGAATAACTGAATAAAAATTTATGATATTATTATATATCCTCATCCCCAACAAGAAGTGGAAGAGCATAAATAAATTGTGCAATTCTTCTCAAACCAAACATTCATGTCTATATATGGGACACTTTTGAAAATTAGAGATGAGTACAAGATTTATTAAAAAAGTTTATAAACCTTTACTATGACTTGCTAAACACTTCAAATAAACTATAAAATGAATTGTGTGAAATGTTTTATAAGGTTTGATAAGATATTTTTTTAAAAATATAACCTAATTTTTCACATTACAGTTTCTTTTTTTAAGTCATAAAAGCATATAGTAATGCAAACAAAATTAGAGAAAATTTCCATGAAATTTTCATCGAAGAATTGTTGTTAAAAACGGTAGAAGTCTCATTTTATATTAATGTTTAGCATAGATCCATACATGTTATGTTAACTGATAATGTTTATTTAAAAAAAATTCAAATGATTGTAGTTTGAGAATATGACTATCAAAAGTTGATGTATTTTTATTTCGTTACAAATAGTATTTAAGGAAAAATAATAAATAACGAATCCGTTATATATCTAAGAAATTCATATTAATTATCAACCCTCTACATATACATTGTGTATTGTTCAATTCACAATTATTATAATTATACCCACCTTTGAGGCATTGTGTTGTAACTAAATTATGTAAATTTTTTTATAAAGTTAGATATAGTTTAAAAAATATATAACCTACTTTGATGTATTTGTATTTCATATCAAATATTCTTTGGCTAAGAAAAACAATAAATAAAGACTCGGTTATATATCTAATAACATATATAGATCTACATTGTATTGGTTCAATTCACAATTACTACCAATATAGTTATATGAATGCTCGGGCATTCTGTTGTAACTAAATTAAAATAGTTTATAATTCTATTATTTGATTTTTTTATACATAGAGAATTTGATTAAGACTCTGAATTTAGTCTCAGCAACTTCGTATATCTGGTGTATGTGTATATGAGAAGAAATACAAGTGTTTGATTTTATAATAAAATACGTCGTTTATATGATAATCACATCAATTTTATAATTAAAAATATCAAATATTCGAACATATCTTTATCTTTATTAACATTGAGATGGTAAGGAATGAAATAAAAGGTGGTGACGTGATTGGGTAGATAATATTACAAACTTGAAGGAATATTATATGAGTAATACCGTAAAATAATATTTTTTCAAGTTTTTTTCCCAAATTTAGCATCTCAAAATTAAATTCCCAAAAATAGCACAAATACTTATGTAAAAATATTTATTTATTTTAAACAAATTTTATATAAACTTAAAGTATTGTGTTTGGGTTCATTTTTTCCAATTTAGGGTTTAGTTTTTTCTTTTAAAATATAGTTTTAATGCATTTTAATCTTAAATTTGTGCTAATATTAGAAATTTGAACTAATGATGCTATTTTTGAAATAAAATTTAGAAATATGCTATTTTAGACATTTACCCATATTATATTGAAAGAGAGAGCGATGTATGTAGCATTGATGCGGTTCCAATCAAAATAAAAGAAAAAATAATACAAATGATTTCATTAATAAGCAAACATAAATAACATTTTTATTATTTAAATAGAGGAGATAGAACGAGAGGAGCAAGTGGTCTAGTGGTTGTACTACTTCTACGTCCATCCTAGAGGTGTAAAGTTTGACTCCACCGCCCCTCGTAGGAAGATGCTAAATCTTCGTATGAAGATATTGGACTATTGGGTCGGTCTGTTGTGATCCAATGACAAAAAAAGAAGAAAAATAGAGGAGATAGAACCATACATAGTTCAAACAATATTGGAAACAAATGCAAAATGGAAAGAGACGTGACTTGCTATGTTTCCTTTACAGACGAGAAAACATAGCAACACTTTTATTATTTACAAAAACTGAAACTTAAAATAAAGATTTTAAAGAAGATAACTTTGGTTTTTGGAAAATGTTTTGCTTACCTCAAATCGTACTTTTGCAATATTCATTACTCGGTGACAGTTTCGTTGGTTACTTCTGTAGCATCCCATGCTCGTGATGCTGTAAATATCAACTAGAATATTTAGTCTTCTACTATTATATATTCTTAAATGAATCAATAAGATTATCCACAAACAGAAATATAACCTGCACGAGAGAGACCACAACAATAGTCAGCTCCAATGTGCCACGAGAAGTAACCACGCAGACCTTTCTCTTTAGCATATCTAACTTTTTTCACGATACTTTGATTATCATCATATGCTATCCATATTTTTTCAGCATAGCAATAATCTCCCGTCACTGCTTGATTATGCATAGTGGCGGCTCCATTATAAACTATATAGTTTCTTACCTCATCATATTTAATAGAACCGTCAGTTGATAGTGCTGGTCCGGTGGTAGGTGCATTATAACCATTATCTTTAACGTCTTCGAGAGTCCATGCCCAACCAACGTATGGTAATCCAAGAACAGCTTTGTGTGGCGGAAGCCCGGCGTTTATCCATTGTTCCAAACCCGAATGACCGCTTAGACCTATTATTAAGAATTCGTTATGAATACATTTGATGTTATAAACTAATTTTTTTTTTAAACTAGATTATTCAATGTGCATTGCATAATATTTTTTCAATTATGTTTATAAATTATACCTGATGTATCGAATAAAGCGGCGGATGGACCGGTCACTTTGGACCAACTTGGTGCATAAAAATCAAAGGCTCTAACATTAATCCAATCTAAGTTGTCAACAATGGCTTGAACCGGATACGAAACCGAATTGTATTTAGGGGAATAGAAAACTCTAGCCGTCAATAATAAAGCAAGATTCTCGGTCTTATCAGACTCATCGTCAATCGCTGAACGCCATTCTTGCAGTAGGATTTTTAAGTTAGTCATGTCAAAATCATTGTCAGGGTACTCCCAAGCTAGATCGAGACCGCTGAACTGAAAAGTTCTTGCGATCCGGATCGAAGATTCAATGAATGATTTCCGATAGCTTGAGTTTCTTGCCATAGACGAAAATGCGGAATTGTCAATGTTTCTTCCACCGATCGACAATAAGGTGTGCACTCTATCATTTTTCACTTTTACGATTTCAGTGAAACTGGTGAATTTGTACCAATGTTGCATGATAGAGACTTCATGAGATTGAGAATCGATTTCGGCGAAAGCACAAAATAGGTGAGTGAAAAGCTTTGAATCAATCTTTTCTGCTGATGATCTAGTACTTAAACCATCAACTGAGTCACCAAAATATGAAGATTCACCATCCGGAAACCAGTATGCTGCTTTCACTGCCTTAGAGGAGGAGTCCATTGTCACAAAAGAAAGTATATTGGATCTCAAAGTCTTTAACGAAATGTTTTTGTTATGTATTTGTTTCTTTGCTATGATTTGTTGTAGGTAGTTTCTTTTATAGGGATTTTGGCAAGAGATGTTTTAATTATTGCAACAATAAACAAATTCAACTTTCTATTTTGTATTTTTAAAGTTAAGTCTTTTGATAAATGGTGCTACTGTCACAAATTATTAAACAAGTTCCTTTGTATTTCACATCAAACTAAATGCTTTCCAGTTATGAAATGTAATAAATAAAGACTTGGTTATATATAATTCATTTCTTTTGTCAACCTTCTATATATTAATTTTACATTTTGTATTGGTGTTCCACTTCAGAATCATTACCAATATTGTGATTAAATATCTTCACGAATGATTTCTTTAAACTAGAATATAAATATATACATTAAGACTGTTCGTTTTGTAGTCGCAAAAATTTGCGGTTGCGTCATACGGTCAAACGTTGTTCGTTTGACCATCACAACTTTTTGCGGTCAAACATTGCGGTCGATCGCAGTAATCTGCGGTAAAAAATTTATCCGTTGTAGAATTGTAACATTTGCGATAAAAAAATTGCGATAAAACCTGCGTCAACAACCTACAGTGATAAAACGAACAACAATACTACAGCGTTTAACCATAGTGTTTGACCGCAATGTTTGACCGTAGGTCGCTGACGCAGACATTGCGGCAAACAAACGAACAACGTCATTATTAGTTCTATGTACATTATATGCTCCTGCCATTTACACATTTTTTAAAATCTTTAACTCCCAAGACTCTTTCATAGTCTATATGTCTAACCATTTGTTTGATCAAGTGACTATAGATCATATAACTAAGTATTGGATGGATGTACACATTACAATTACTTACTAGCTTTATGATTAGTTTGTGTTGAAGGATTAGTTGATATATAGGAATATCAAACTTGATCACACTAATTTTAAAGATGCTATATTAAGTTCCGGTACTAAGTTGATGTTTTTAATAAATCAAAAAGACTATCAAAATATTTTATATTTAACTATTTATATTTTCTTATTAATAATGATAAAATCAAAAATTATATTTTATAACTATTGAAAATTAAAATATTATCCGTTTCATAGATCAGTTTAACAACCATACCATGGAATATAATTCATATTATTATACTCCAATAAAGATAAAAGTAAAGTTATTTAATGTTGTTTTTTTTCAAAATAAATGTACACTAGATTTATATCTATGCCATGCGTGGGGAAAAATATTCGCAAATTATATAATATTTTTATTAATAAATTTTAATTAAATAGTTATATAATTTTAAATTTTATATAAAATTACTTTTAACATTAATTTTGTATATATAAAATAAGGAAAGAAAATAATTATTTGTTACGAATTTAATAGTAATTTTTAGTTAGTTTAATAAAATATATTGATTTTTTAAACAAATTAATAACAATAGCATATATTATAATTATTATAGTAAGTTAAACCCATTTATACATTTGTTTGAAACTCACTGTAATGATGATATGTGAGCATGAAATTTTTGTTAATAATACGTTAGGATAAAATTATTTTGTTAAAATATTTTTCAAATAATATATTAGAAATATGTTATATTTTTCAAATAATATATTAGAAATATATATGACTCATATATGAGTAGTTCAAAAATTTCAGTTTATTGTTATTTTGTTTCATACTAGGTGATTTTATCCACGTCTTCAGTGATGAATTATTTTGTAACATAAGTGAATCATAGTAATTTGTTATTAATTTTTATGGTTCGAAGACAACCATTGTTTGGCTCCAATCATCGCTATTCTTCTCAAGTGATAATTGATTTCTTATCAACCATCGTTCTTAAACCTCCATCTCCTCCACATGACTGATACCTAAATTTCAGATGTTCAAATTATCTAATAAGTTATTAATTTATCCAAGTTTATGCATTTGTATTTCATACTAAATAGTCTTTATCTAAGCAAATATTAAATAAAGACTTAATATATCAAAAAGAAATTGTTTGGTCAATCCTCTGTAGATCTTACATTGTGTAGGGGTCTAAATTTAGTCTCACCATTTTCGTTCAAACAATTGATCATCTCAATATTCGGTTAAACTACCATTTTCTCCGACATGCAGTCAATACTTAATTTCTGAACATGAGCTTTGATATCAATTGTTGGATTGTGTAAACTCAAATATAACTCCACCTCTTAGTATGATATTGTCCGCATATGATATTGTCCGCGTATGATATTGTCCGCACATGATATTGTCCGCTTCATGCCAAATGGCCAAGCCCGCACGAATTTGTCTTTGAGTTCGTTTTCAAAAGGTCTCATACTAATTGCAATTGGATTTAACTGATATATTACGCAATTTTTTCTAATTTTCAGATGTGGGAGTTGGATTGATATTCCAAAAATTTTAAAAGACATAATTGAGTATTTGATATTAGTGCTATTCGTTTCGTAGTCGCAAGAACCTGCGGCTGCGTCATGCGGTCAAACATTGTTCGTTTGACCGCCTCAGGTTCCTGCGGTCAAACGCTGCCGTCGATTGCAGAAAACTGTGATAAAAAATTTTAATTGCTGTAAAATTGTGGCGTTTGCGATCAAACTATTGCGATACAACCTGCGACGACGACATGCGACGATCAAACGAATAATAATATTGCAACATCTAACCGCAGTGTCTGACCGCATGTCGCTGCCGCAGCGTCTGCGGCAGACAAACGAACAGCGTTGTTATATATCATTTTATCCACATTATAAATCTTTAGATATGAATAACTGAATAAAATTTTATGATAATATTTTATAAGGAGTGGAAGAGCATAAATAAATTGTACAATTCTTCTCAAACCAAAACATGTCTATATATGGGACACTTTGAAAATTAGAGATGAGTACAAGATTTATTAAAAAAGTTTATAAACCTTTACTATGACTCGCTAAACACTTCAAATAAACTATAAAATGAATTGTGTGAAATGTTTTATAAGGTTTGATAAGATATTTTTTAAAAAATATAACCTAATTTTTCACATTACAGTTTCTTTTTTAAGTCATAAAAACATATAGTAATGCAAACAAAATTAGAGAAAATTTCCATCAAATTTTCATCGAAGAATTTTTGTTGAAAAGGGTAGAAGTCTCATTTTATATTAATGTTTAACATAGATCTACACATGTTAACTGATAATGTTTATTTAAAAAAATTCAAATGATTGTAGTTTTGAGAATATGACTATCAAAAGTTGATGTATTTTTATTTCGTAACAAATAATTTTTAAGGAAAAATAATAAATAAAGACTCGGTTATATATCTAAAAAATTCATATTATCAACCCACTATATATATACATTGTTTTTTGTTCAATTCATAATTATTGTAAATATATCCACGTATGAGGCATTGTGTTGTAACTAAATTATGTAAATTTTTTTTATAAAGTTAGATATAGTTTTAAAAATATATAACTTGTATTGTATTCATATCAAATATTCTCTGGCTAATAAAAACAATAAATAAAGACTCGATTATATATCTAATAAAATTTATGTTGTCATAAATTTTTTGGTATATGTTTTGGTAATAAGATAATAAGATAAGTAAATGTTTTGGTATAGAAATTAAAATATGTTATAGATAAATATAAAAGAGTATAAATATAGTTTGACTATTTTTCAATTAAACTAAGTTATAAGTAAATTTAAATCAAAATGTTGGCATTATTATCAAGAATAGAATAATTTATGTATTGATTATTAGTAGGTAATGTGGTGAAAGATTTGTTAAGTTAATGGACTGACTATCTATTTCTCCTTTAGAACTATCGTATACCACCAAATATCCGTAGAACTAATGTCACAGTTTAAAACGAGAAATGTCAATAACCGGTCTCCATATCATCATTAAAATAGTTATATGCATGCTCGGCATTTTGTTGTGACTAAATTAAAATAGTTCATAATTTTATTATTTGATTTTTTATACATAGAGAATTTTATTAAAACTCTGAATTTAGTCTCAGCAACTTCGTATATCTGGTGTATGTGTATATGAGGAGAAATACAAGTGTTTGATTTTATAATAAAATACGTCGTTTATATGATAATCACATCAATTTTATAATTAAAAATATCAAATATTCGAACATCTTTATCTTTATTAACATTGAGATGGTAAGGAATGAAATAAAAGGTGGTGACGTGATTGGGTAGATAATATTACAAACTTGAAGGAATATTATATGAGTAATACCGTAAAATAATATTTTTTCAAGTTTTTTTTTCAAATTTATCATCTCAAAATTAAATTCCCAAAAATAGCACAAATACTTATGTAAAAATACTTATTTATTTTAAACAAATTATATATAAACTTAAAGTATTGTGTTTGGGTTCATTTTTTCCAATTTAGGATTTAGTTTTTTCTTTTAAAATATAGTTTTAATGCATTTTAATCTTAAATTTGTGCTAATATTAGAAATTTGAACTAATGATACTATTTTTGAAATAAAATTTAAAAATGTGCTATTTTAGACATTTTCCCATATTATATTGAAAGAGAGAGCGATCTATGTAGTATTGATGCGGTTCCAATCAAAATAAAAGGAAAAGTAATACAAATAATTTCATTAATAAGCAAACATAATAACATTTTTATTATTTAAATAGAGGAGATAGAACCATACATAGTTCATACAATATTGGACACAAATGCAAAATGGAAAGAGACGTGAGTTACTATGTTTCCTTTACACACGAGGAAACATAACACCACTTTTATTTGCAAAAACTGAAAATCAAAATAAAGATTTCAAAGAAGATAGCGTTGGTTTTTGGCAAATGTTTTGCTTACTTCAATCGTACCTTTTCAATATTCATTATTCGGTGACAGTTTCGTTGGTTATCTCTGTATCATCCCATACTCGTGATGCTGTAAATGTCCACTAAAATATTTAGGTTTCTACTATATATATATATATATATTCTTAAATGAATCAATAACATTATCTATAATAAATAGAAATATAACCTGTACGGGAGAGACCGCAACGATAGTCAGCTCCAATGTGCCATGAGAAGTAACCACGCAAAGCTTTCCTCTTAGCGTATTTGACTTTTTTCACGATACTTTGATTATCATCATACGATATCCATGTTTTTTCGGCATAACATTAGTCTCCCGTCACCATTTGATTATGCATAGTGTCACAAAACGTTTTTCTTACAGAGAGAACAAGCCTCTAGACTACATTCGAACCAACTCAGGCTTGTCTAACATTAATTTGATGATAGAGATACAACTTCTTTTACGCAGAAGACTCGCAGGTTTCGATAGGGAGAGAGACAAATGGCACTCACTCCACCACAATGCCACGCGAGATAGAAGAAATGCATACCAAAACACTTTCCTTAATTTATTTATAGTTTGATCATTTCCTATCACATTCACTACACTACTCTATAAAAGTAGAACTCAATATATATATTTTTAAAGATTGGACGATCTTGAAGATTCCTTGCAACGAAAGATTGATGAAACATCAATCCCAATTAATTAATGGAAAATTAGTTATAAGGATTTTATTTAATTAGATTCTTGGATCTAAACCTTTTGAGATAAATTTAATAAATTACATCTTTTAATGATATCTTATTTTATCTTTAGATTAAATTTTGCTAGCTATATATTTTTTATAAACTTGTTATTTTTCAAAAAAAAAAAAAAAAAAACGACAATATACAACATCTTTATCTTTACTAACATTGAGATGGCAAGGAATAAAATAAAACAAACATTAGAGAACACAGAGGCAAACCTAAAAACAAAATATGATAAACGAAGAAAACATGATAAGCTACAAAATCCAATTTTGATAAATTAAACTACAATGGTATCTTGGACACTCCAACCTTCTAATTGCTCTCTTGTTTTTCAGCATTGTCTTGATCATTCTTTCGTTTTGTCTAAATAATTCATAAAATGCCCAATTTCCATGGCACAATTCCAAACCCTAAAACCATTTAAAACGACCTATATAAATATAGAATGCAATGCAAAATCGAGAGGAAAAAGCTTCTAAAACCATTTAAAACGAGAAATGTCAATAACCGGTCTCCATATCATCATTAAAATAGTTATATGCATGCTCGGCATTTTGTTGTGACTAAATTAAAATAGTTCATAATTTTATTATTTGATTTTTTATACATAGAGAATTTTATTAAAACTCTGAATTTAGTCTCAGCAACTTCGTATATCTGGTGTATGTGTATATGAGGAGAAATACAAGTGTTTGATTTTATAATAAAATACGTCGTTTATATGATAATCACATCAATTTTATAATTAAAAATATCAAATATTCGAACATCTTTATCTTTATTAACATTGAGATGGTAAGGAATGAAATAAAAGGTGGTGACGTGATTGGGTAGATAATATTACAAACTTGAAGGAATATTATATGAGTAATACCGTAAAATAATATTTTTTCAAGTTTTTTTTTCAAATTTATCATCTCAAAATTAAATTCCCAAAAATAGCACAAATACTTATGTAAAAATACTTATTTATTTTAAACAAATTATATATAAACTTAAAGTATTGTGTTTGGGTTCATTTTTTCCAATTTAGGATTTAGTTTTTTCTTTTAAAATATAGTTTTAATGCATTTTAATCTTAAATTTGTGCTAATATTAGAAATTTGAACTAATGATGCTATTTTTGAAATAAAATTTAAAAATATGCTATTTTAGACATTTACCCATATTATATTGAAAGAGAGAACGATGTATGTTGCATTGATGGGGTTCCAATCAATATAAAAGGAAAAGTAATACAAATAATTTCATTAATAAGCAAACATAATAACATTTTTATTATTTAAATAGAGGAAATAGAACCATACATAGTTCATACAATATTGGACACAAATGCAAAATGGAAAGAGACATGAGTTACTATGTTTCTTTTACAGACGAGGAAACATAGCACCACTTTTATTTGCAAAAACTGAAAATCAAAATAAAGATTTCAAAGAAGATAACGTTGGTTTTTGGCAAATGTTTTGCTTACCTCAATCGTACTTTTTCACAATCATATCTCATATAATTATGCCTTTATCCTACATTATTCATTAAAATAAAAAAGTTTAACAGTTGTATTATTTGATTTCTTATAAGAACTGAATTTTATTATGAGTTCAAATTTAGTCTCACCATTTTTGTTCAAATAATATAGTCATACAAAAAAATAAGTAATATTGGAAAAGACCACTTAATCATCTAAAATTTAATATCATATATTGTGTTAATCATTTATTTCATTATAAAAAGAGTAATACCCTAAAATAGCATTTTTTAAAATTTTTCTTCCAAATCTAGTATCATAAAATTAAATTTCCAAAAATAGCATAAATACTTATATAAAAATACTTATTTATTCTAAATAAATTATACATAAACTTAAACTATTGTATTTGGGTTCATTATTTCTAATTTAGGGTTTCATTTTTTCCTATTAAAATATAGTTTTAATACATTTTAATTTTAAATTTGTGCTATTATTGGAAATTTAAACTAACGATGCTATTTTTAGAATAAAAACTTAGAAATGTGCTATTTTAGACATTTGCCCTTATAAAAATAGAAATTTGTTTGTTCATCGATCTATTATTATCCAGACCGTTTGAGTATCTCAATATTTGTTGAAGTACCATTTTTTCATCAAATAGAGAGTCAATTTTTTTTCTCATTCTCAATATTTTCTCTATGTTTTGAAAGATATTTTTTTCCATAAAATATTTGGTACAAAATAACAGTTTCACTAAAGTGTATTGGTAAAAGAAATAAAAACACTTTAAGTTATCTAAAACTTAATATCATGTATTTTGTTGATCATTTGTATTACTAGAAAATTGAAAAACTTATTTGTTTAACTACTAAGATTAACCATACTATTTAATTAACTATATTGGATATGGATTAACTCTTTCATTTCATTTTATCACCATATCAATATTTTTTTAAAATGACCATTTTCTTATTACAAAATGATTCGATTTTTTTTCCTTTGCTTGTCTTTTTTAATATTAGTAATTTAAATTTTTGAACGACATTTTATTTCTTTCTTATTATCATAAAAATGAATATCTTCTTTATTTTTGAACAAGTGTATCTAACATTTTCATTGAAGTGAACCTTATTGATGATTCGTCCTTGTAAAAAGATCTTTCAAAAATCAGAATTGAGAATCCTTATATATGAGTAACTAAAAAATGAATTGTGTAAAAACTTTTATAAGGTTTAATAAAATAGTTTAAAATATATAACTTGTTTTCGAAATTACATTATCTTCGAACATACAATAAGACAAATAGAATTGTGAGAAACTTGGTTGAAAGATTATTGCTAAAAACTCTAGAGCTATTTTTTATATTTATGTTAACATGGACCCACGCATGTTAACTGATTATGGTTTTAAGAATATTTTTTCAAATGAATATAATTTTGAGAATATGAATATCATAACTGGTCTTTCTTTTAATATACCCAAACTGATGTATTTGTATTTCATATCAAATAGTTTCAGTCTATAATGAAAAAAATAAATAAAGACTCGGTTATATATTTAACAAAATTCATGTTTTCAACTCTCTACATAGATCTACATTGTATATTGGTTCCGTTCACAACCATTACCAATATAACAAATTTTTTTTTGTCACTGGAGCACAACGAACCGGTCCAATGATCTAATATTTTTATACAAAAATTTAACACCCTCTTACGAGGAAAAGCAGAATCGAATTCCACATTTCTGGAATGTACGTAGAAATGGTACAACCACTACACCATTTATTTTTCCCAATCAATATAATAAATTTATGCTCGGGTATTATGTTGTAATTAAATTAAAATAGTTTCATAATTCTATGATTTGATTCCTTATATGTAGTGAACTTCATTATGACTCTAAATTTTGGTTATGTCCGTTGTGTGCGTATATGACGTGAAAAACAAATATTGAATATGCAATGCAATACTCTTTTAATAATTGAAACTAGGGTTTACTTCCGTCAAATACACAAATTTATGCGACTAAATCTATTTCCACCCGTACTTTTTGGGTCTTTTTTAACTACATAAATTGTATTTTTCTTTCATAAATTACACAAACTTCATAAATTATTTTAATTTCACAAATTTTACTAATGTTTACACGTTAAATAGCTACTAAATCTGGTTATAATTTAAAAATCTAGTTTTAACTTGAATTTATTTTGAAATTAAAACCAGATTTTTGAAATAAAACAAGGTTTAATAACAATTTAACATGTAAACATTAACAGAATTTTTGTAATTGAAATAATTTATGAAGTTTATGTAGTTTACGGAATAAAAACATAGTTTGTGTAACTTATGAAAGACCCAAAAAGTACGGATGGAAATAGGTTTATTCGCATAGATTCGTGTAGTTGACGGAAGTAAACCCTTGAAACTATCAAATATTCTAATCTATTTATTTTTTTTATCTGGATCACAACGGGCCGATCCAACTACTACACCATTTACTCTTCTGTTCGATCTTGTTATCTTTATTACCATTGAAATGGTTTGGAATGAAATAAAACGTGTTGACGTACTTTTCAGTATGATAATATTAAAATTTCAAAAGAAAATTATATATGAAGGAATATATAAGTCAGTTATCGTATAATAATACGAAAGTATAATCAAAACCGAATAAAACTTGAAAACTTTGCCAAAAAGCCTAAACTTGTAGCCAACCAACGTAAATTCAAAACTGGATAAATGAAGAAAACATGATGAAATGCAAAATACAAAATTCAGAGATCAAACTTGGTCACATTTCGAAGAGCCAGAGAAGAGCAATAAAAGCAGAGATGGAGGAGTTTCGAAGATAAATTAACTCTAAATAAGAAATAAAGAACCAAAAACTAACTCCTATACATCAAATTGTCAATCGAAAGAGTCTAGATCTTGGGTTTTACATTCTCACAAGAGGTTAGCCTTACAAAAACAAATTAAAATTATTTCTATCCTTACATATGTATCTAAAGGATTCTAAGGCCATTGAAAGAGTCTAAATCTTCATGATTGCAACGGTTATAGAAATCGACATCATGTTTATCATATATCTTATTGATGGTTTTGAAGATGCAAATTCTTAGTTGATGTGCAAACAAAAAAATTTTCATCGACGTGGCAACATGAAGCTAACGTGGCAACATGAAGCTAACGTGGCAACATGAAGCTAACGTGGCAATATTAAGCTGACGTGTTACCATGAAGCTGATATGGTAGTATGAAGCTGATGTGGCACAAGAAGTCGTAAATTTGGAAACATTAGAAGATTGAAAAAGCACAAAAGCCAAGGCTGATGTGTCATGAGTATCTTATGATGTAGTTGATTATGTATCAATAAGTTATTGGATGGGGTTGTTTTGGGAATGATAAATTTGAATGGGAAGTTTCTTTTTGTTGAAGGGATTTCACTAATATTCAAGGGTTTAAGGCTTAGGTATTTGACGTAGTATAGATAACTTAAAAGGGCTAAAGGTTACCTTAAAATTATAGACAGTGTGTATGAGATTTGTGACTTCAAACCTCTAAAACAGAAAGATGAGAAGGTGAGTGTGGTAATTAATGTGTTTTACAATTGGATGAATATGATCAAAATAAATTAGACTTACACTATATTCTAGTGGGGTACAATTTAAAAGGAGGTTTAGGTGTAAACTCCGAGTAGATAGATATTAACTTATACAAAATATAGTGTAAAAATGTTCAAACTTGGCTTAGGTTTGTTGAGTTTTCTTTATTAATAGATTTATCATATTAGTAAAATCTAAACACTTATTTATCGGATCATTCCAACTATTTGACCAATTGCAAATAGAGTGATGCTTAAAAATGTGTAACACTTTAAAACGAACTTAGAAGCTTGACAAAATAAAGAGCTAAAAATCGGATACCCTTTATCTTATCACCTATTAAAATGACGATTTTCTATCAAGAATAAGATTGACAATACCAACACATTATAAGTTATTATTAGCCAAATTGGTTTACTCAAGCTGGTACGAGAATTGATCGAAGGTATGTTGGTTACTTGGTTATTAATAAAAATGTCGGGTACTCATCTTTGTATGGGTAATTACTGGATTATGACAAGAAGAGATGAAGAGTGTTGAGTTGTTGGGAAATGTTATTCATCGGTTTATGTTAAATTTCCAACCTCTTTAAAAACTATGTTCTGAGTTCTTAGGGTTGCTAATGGAGAAAAGAACAACCGTTGTGGAATGAGAGACACATTACACAACCTTAGCCACAGAAAGGTTTATATAGGAGAATTCAGTTTGCAACCATCTTTTTTGTTCAAGAAATTTTGTAGGTTTTTGTTGTGAGATTTTGGATCAAAATGCAGGATTCTAACCAAGTGTACCCGGTTTGACGAAAACAAATAGATCTGAAATTGAACAAAGATTTCGTGTGGTTATTTGGAAATTTTTTTGAGTTGTATGTTGAATCATACCAAATGAATTGAGAGCTAAGCAAAACAATTTGGTGCCACTTTAGTTCTCCTAACCCACCAAAAGAAACTATTCCAATCTCCAAATATTTCAACTCATAACTTAATAAGATAATTATTTTTTAAGTACATAAAAATGGATTAGAGTAATACCCTAAAATAGCACTATTTTAAATTTATCTTCCAAATTTAGCACACTAAAAATAAAATTCCAAAAATAACACAAATTATTATTTGAAAATAATTATTTACCTTAAATAAACAATATATAAAATTAAAACATAATGTTTGGATTCACTTTTTCTAATTTAGGATTTAAATTTTTTTATTTAAAATTTTTTTAAAATTATTTTAATATTAAATTTATGTTATTTTTGGAAATTTAAATAATTAATGCTATATTTGGAATCAAAACTTAAAATAGTGCTATTTTAGTCGATTGCCCAAAATATTATTGCTTTGGGGACAATAACTTTTTTTTTATTTCCATGAAGTAGAACAATAGCTTGTAAAGTTTGTGTTACGATGCATGAACTTGGCATGAACTTCGTATGAACCTCTGATATCTGAAACAAAAGTGTTTAAGTTGTGGCAGAAACTAAGAATAGTGAAAGCTTCTTTATGGATTTCTTGGGTGGAGAATCTTTTGGGATGTAGATTTCTGTGTAGTAGGCATCTGGTTATGGAAAAAACTGATGAAATTCATTTGTTATAGACTTGGCACAGGCGCTAAGGCTCTGAAACATAGTTGGGAAATCTCGGAACCATCTATTCGTCCTCTGACTTTGCTGCGATTGTAAATTGCTTAATTTACTTATAGTTTGATCAAAACACTTTCCTTAATTTACATATAGTTTGATCATTTCCTATCACATTCACTATACTACTCTATAAAAATAGAACTCAATATATATATTTTTTAAAGATTGGACGATCTTGAAGATTCCTTGCAACGAAAGATTGATGAAACAAAAATGCAAACAAACCTATACAAATATAGAATGCAATGCAAAATCGAGAGGAAAAAGGTTCTAAAAACATTTAAAACGAGAAATGTCAATAACCGGTCTCCATATCATCATTAGCTTTTGTATATTCATCACAACTAGCTCTTTCCATAGAAACACTCTCTTTAAGGCTCACCACGTATACTATCCACACTAATGTATTCTTCCACGTTGCTAAATAGAAAAGACTTATGTAAATATTTTTGGATTTGTTAACTGAAGGAACTTTTGATAGTGCCTGCAGAATTGGGTATTCATCTTTTAGCTTATGTTAAGCCTTACTGTTCTTATTTTTTTAAATTCAAATTGCTTAGCGTTTAGATACTTTGATTAAGGGGTACGAATCAAAATAATGATTAATGTTTGTTTTGTTTTACAGAATATGTGAAATTTGTGTGTGTGTGTGTGTGTGAGAGAGAGAGAGAGGGAGCTATGTATGTAGCATTGATGTGGTTCCAATCAAAATAAAAGGAAAACTAATACAAATGATTTCATTAATAAGCAAACATAATAACATTTTTATTATTTAAATAGAGGAAATAGAACCATACATAGTTCATACAATATTGGACACAAATGCAAAATGGAAAGAGACATGAGTTACTATGTTTCTTTTACAGACGAGGAAACATAGCACCACTTTTATTTGCAAAAACTGAAAATCAAAATAAAGATTTCAAAGAAGATAACGTTGGTTTTTGGCAAATGTTTTGCTTACCTTAATCGTACTTTTTCGATATTCATTATTTGGTGACAGTTTCGTTGATTACCTCTGTAGCATCCCATGCTCGTGATGCTGTAAATGTCAACTAGAATATTTAGGTTTCTACTATATATATGTATTGTTTTTTTCCTAAATGAATCAATAGTATTGTCCATAATAAATAGAAATATAACCTGCACGGGAGAGACCGCAACAATAATCAGCTCCAATGTGCCACGAGAAGTAACCACGTAGAGATCTCTCTTTAGCGTATTTAACTTTATTCACGATACTTTGATTATCATCATACGATATCCATGTTTTTTCGGCATAGCAATAGTCTCCCGTCACCATTTGACTATGCATTGTGGCGGATCCATTATCAACTATATAGTTTCTTACCTCATTATAGTTGATAGGACCGTCACTTGATATTG